>CABEGB010000887.1:0-21926 GCA_901521435.1 Crematogaster levior | reverse complement strand
AGCGAAATCCTACGAAATCAGAGCGCGACCGCTTTCCAATGTTCGTAGAAGTGACAGTTTATTAACATCATTCAACGCCACATGTAGTGTTCGCCATTGCACTTTTAGCAGAGTAACTTTAGGATCCTTGGCTTGCTCTTGCGCCACGATGCAGTTGTTGTCATTGCGTGCGCGTATCAGGATGAGTTCGTGTCGCACGTTTATCACGATTTCTTTGTAATTCTCGCAAAACCCTAAAATCGTCTTCAGGGGAACACAAAAATTGAAAGTACCATCTGCGGAGAGAACGATCGTATCCCATCCGGCGTTGTGCAATATCACGCTTTCCTCCAAGGTTAGCGACACATAGTTTTTAATCGGTTAATTACTGGTTATTCCGACGTTTCTGTTTCTGTCGATCTCCACACCATTGAGTTCGTATCGAATCTCGTCGAACATGAACGCGATGCAGTTACTAGCGAGTCTCGACGACGACGGCGATGTCGCGTCGTCGGAGAATCTTCCCTCCACGTAGAGAAAACTCTCGTACGGTAGCGTGTATAAATCCAGCTGCTGTATAGGTATCTGTATTTCGTCGTTATATCCAAATGTTGTATTAGCGTAGGGATTGTACGTGTGAGTCTTAATCTTGACAATTCGTTCGTCGAAGATCGGCTCACCCACAATGTTCAGGATATCGACCATGACCGATATTCCTCACGACGAAACCCAAGGATCGCAGAAACGTCACGTTCGCGGCGCTCAGTCTTCTTTTTATTTTTCCTGTTCTCTCGTTCCTCTTCTTCGAATCGCAAGACGCTCGCGATTCGACGACGTTTTCTCCGTCTCTCACTCGCGAGTCATTCAGAACGAGCATGCTACTCTACGCACATTTACTTTCTGCGTCGCAGGTGCAGAATCGTTATCTCCTCTTCGCGAAAGTCGATCAATCATCCATTTTGATCCACGCGCAACGTTATATCGGTAACGCTTCGCGCGATAACCGGAAAGTAAATGATCTTCGTAGGCGTTTCCGACAATTTATCCCGGTGATACGTTCGGCGAGAAATCGTGTAGCGTGTGTACCGATTTGTCGTTGCTGTAAGCTCCAGCGGTAATGCTGCATTCAACGCGTATGATGTTCACGCTCATGATACTCGCGGGTTTGTCGGATGCGTGCCATTTGTTCGGTTTCAATACGCGATTAGTTGAAAAACCCAACAGAGGTCCGATATTGTTCGGTTTGGTAAAATTTATTTTGTAGTCGCACTTTATCTCGGTCCGCATGGTGTTCCCGTTAGCGCGAAAAATAATTGCTCTCTTGACTCGCTCGTTCTTTTCGCCATCGTCGTCTTCGTCGTACACGTAATAATCGTCGTCCTCGGTGTCCCTCGACGCGTTCGCCATCTCTGGATTCTCAACGATGGAACGCTTGTGACGAATGGCTGCTCTGAGATATCTATCCAAGGCGTATATTTCGTACGATCCCTCGGGAATAACGATTGTCTCGTCATTGTTGTCGAAGTAGAATCTATTGTTTGTCGAATGAAGGTTCGGAATCGTGTTGTAGGTTTCGAACATTGTCAGACCCAGTTCGTACTCATCATCGTTCAGATCGAGAGCGGGAAAATAGTTACCGGAGAGAACGCTGCTAGTTCCAGTCAACGTGAGCGTTAGCGACATCGCGAGCGTCGCCCTATCGATTTAATATTTTTTGACGATTCGTTCACTAAGTCATTCATGCTTTTTACTAGTTCGATGTCGGAACTCACCATTGCCTCCCCGAGATCACGCTTGACGTTTCGGATCGAGTCGTCTATGTAATTCTTGTTTGTTGCATCGGTTTCGCTGTCGGGCGTGGCCACACGCTGTATCTTGCGTTCTCTCGCGTCGAATTTTCCATCGGCGCTCAGACACAGCGCGTTGTCGTGCACGTAATTTCGCATGAAATCGACCGGCGGTCGCGATTTTTCCCGCGCGACGTCGCGGCTGCCATGTTTCGACGACATTCCGAATTTATTCACGGACATGACGTCGCTATCGCGCGAAACGCACTACCGACGTGACCGACGCGACGGTTCAATTTACAATCAATCCAGTCTCTCGAAGCTCCTCGAGTATCGACAAGATCTCGTTGTCGTGAGCGTTGTTGCCAGCGCGATGAGAAGCGTCGAGAAGTCGGAGACGATCCACCAATTCGTTGGGGTCGTCCCAGTGAACGTAATCCACTTTGTTATCGGTCACTCTCATAACGGATGGCAAGTTGCCCGCGCCGCTCTTCTTCCGGCCACTCACGAGTGGCGTGATGATGTGTTTGTACTTGTATCCTTTGTTACCCATGATCGGCATGCTCGCGCTGCGGCCACGTCTGTGAGCGTTCGTCGCTAACAGTATAGTTTTGTACTTTTGCAAATCATTGTCAGTGTAGATGATGTCATCAGGATTCTCTTAAAGATTAATTCGTATAAACCGGGCGTACCTGCGTATCTCGTTCCACTTATTATCATAGCGTAGTCCTTGTTCACGTCGAAACGTTTATCACCGAGCTTGGTCCCCTCTTCGTCGAGATACACGCCATACACGTGATCGATCTCGGTCTTGCGATCTCCACCGAGAAGATCCCCCACGTATCTTCGCCCCAACAGTCCCAATTGTCCGTGCAACGCCTCGCGACCCTGCGGCGTTCGCAGAGTCTGTCTGACGGACGACTCGAGCGACGGCAAATCGCTCGTCGTCGTTTCGAAAACTTCTTCCTCGTCCTCTCTTCCTTCGTTCGGAAACAGCGTTACCCTTCGCGAGTCTATCGGCGTCGAACCGATCGCCCATCTCGAGTCTATCGACGTAAAGTCGCCGATCGCAGGCGATTCCCCCGTCGCGTCCAATCGCCGTTTACGCTCGAACTTAAAGAGTTCGACGCGCTTGTCGTCGTCATCGTCGTTCTCCTCGCGTTTCCTCTTGACGAGGACCTCGTCGTTATCGGACGGTTTGCTGTCGCTGCGTTCGGCGTGCTCGACGATTCATTTCAAAGGCTCGACGACGGGTTTGAAGTGTTTCTCCAGGATGATTTCATCCTTCACTTTGCCCATCTTCAAAGCGTGATGTTTCTTCCGAATCGATGCGCGCGTCTTAGCGATCTCTCTCGCCGTCTTTTCGCGTTCAGCGGTGCTCATTGTTCGAGCGAGACTGATCATTCTACGGTATGATGAAATCGTTAAATCCTCGTCTGTATCTACCGTTTCGCAACGCGCTATCCTTGTCTATCACAACAAAGCCGTACTTTCGCAGCCAACATTCGCGACACAACGCGCAAAACTTCTCGTACGACATGTCGGAATTCACGTGATCGTTGTATACGTGTCTCAAATTGGTACCGTCCTGTCGAAACAGGATCAAATTCGCGTTATCGCGTATCAGATGTTTCGGTATTTTGGCGTACGTCTGACACAGATAGAAACAATCGACGTTCGCGTGTCGACCCATGGAAAAGTACTCTCTGATCGTGTTCTGTTTGTCGCAGGCTACATCGTCGAACACGAATATCAAATCGGGAAGCGCTTCGGTGGGCGGCATGAGGTCGCGATTGTTGGAAAATGCGTGATACCCGATCTCGTTCATCGAATCGAGCAACTCCTCGAGATATCGATACTTTGGCTGTTGCAACGATTTCGAGTACACGTACACGTTTTCGAAACGTACGCCGTGCGGACTTTCTAATAGACTTATCAAGACGTTCGTCTTACCGCAGTTCGACGGACCGCTGATGATGCAACGTATCGCGTTCGGCAGCAGAGGACCGTGTCTGCGCGATACCTCGGTCGCCACGCCCGACGTCAGTCGCGTTTTGCGATCGAGATCGGATACTCCTATCGTCGGTGTTCGTCTCACGAATCGCATCTCTTCGAATGTATCGCGCTTGCGCGCGATCGTTCTATTTATACATGAACGTTACGCCAATTCGAGCAGTTACGATGTTTCTCTTACTGACGAACGACCGCGATATTCTCGATCTAACCGTCGAGCAGTTGCAGTTCGTTCCAAAGATCATTCTGCTGTGCCATTTCGATTATCTCGTCGAGCGATTGTGGGACAAACTGCCGAATTATCTAAGAGCGGATCCCGAAGTGCGGAGTTATCGCGCGTGTTTGGAACACTACAATTTACCGGGGCAACGAGATCACATAGACGGTCCACCATCGCTTGTCAGAAATTGCAGTGCATGTCAAGCACGGCGCGAATCGGCACTGGACTGTTGAACAGCGCGATAAACGCGCTTCCCTTCGAACTACATATACCTAATTATCAATTCCGCGGACCCGGTACTCGTCTCGCGAAACGACTAGCGCGTGGCGATAAAGGTGTCAATCCGTTGGACGCGGCTTGTCGCGAACACGACATCGCTTACTCGCGAAGCGATCGACTCGTAGATCGACACATCGCTGATCGAGCGCTCGCCGATAAGGCGCGAGAGCCGCCGCGACCGCCGTGTGGGCAGCGATGAAAGCAAAAACGAAACTCGGAATGGGTCTTCGAAAGAGGGGGAAAACGAAGAGGAAGAGAGTGTTGCCGATAGCTAAACGCGGAGGTTTGTTGCCTCTTCTACCGATGCTAGGAGTACTCGGATCCCTCGTCGGTAGGGCGGCTGGTGTGGTGAAAGCCGTGAACGACAGCAAGGTCGCTCGTCGTCAGCTCGAGGAACTGCAGCGACACAATAGAGTGATGGAGGGTCGCAAATTGTATCTCGCACCGTATAAAAAAGACAGTGGCGGTACAAAAGTTAGACGAGTAAAAATTAAAAAAAAACGTGGAAGGAGACACTAGCGACGCTCGAGATGTCTGCGTTCGAAGTCACGACGAACGATCAGTTGAATCGAGCGGCTCGTCGTTTTCTCATACCGTTTTTCAGAGGGGTGTTCATGCGCGACTCCTTGCCGGCGAGAGCGCGACGCGCGGAGTGCGCCATCGTGAATCTCGACGACGAGATGAGCTCAGGTACGCACTGGGTCGCTTACGCGAAGAAGGACAACGCCATTTATTTTGATAGCTCGTCGATATAGTGTACACTTTTTGATAGTTTTGGAAATTTGAAATCTCCGAGGGAATACTCACGCGCTATCTCGGCGACACCGTCGATATAGTAGTTCCTCGAGCTGACGACGAACGACCTTGCTGTCGTTCACGGCTTTCACCACACCAGCCGCCCTACCGACGAGGGATCCGAGTACTCCTAGCATCGGTAGAAGAGGCAACAAACCTCCGCGTTTAGCTATCGGCAACACTCTCTTCCTCTTCGTTTTCCCCCTCTTTCGAAGACCCATTCCGAGTTTCGTTTTTGCTTTCATCGCTGCCCACACGGCGGTCGCGGCGGCTCTCGCGCCTTATCGGCGAGCGCTCGATCAGCGATGTGTCGATCTACGAGTCGATCGCTTCGCGAGTAAGCGATGTCGTGTTCGCGACAAGCCGCGTCCAACGGATTGACACCTTTATCGCCACGCGCTAGTCGTTTCGCGAGACGAGTACCGGGTCCGCGGAATTGATAATTAGGTATATGTAGTTCGAAGGGAAGCGCGTTTATCGCGCTGTTCAACAGTCCAGTGCCGATTCGCGCCGTGCTTGACATGCACTGCAATTTCTGACAAGCGATGGTGGACCGTCTATGTGATCTCGTTGCCCCGGTAAATTGTAGTGTTCCAAACACGCGCGATAACTCCGCACTTCGGGATCCGCTCTTAGATAATTCGGCAGTTTGTCCCACAATCGCTCGACGAGATAATCGAAATGGCACAGCAGAATGATCTTTGGAACGAACTGCAACTGCTCGACGGTTAGATCGAGAATATCGCGGTCGTTCGTCAGTAAGAGAAACATCGTAACTGCTCGAATTGGCGTAACGTTCACGTATAAATAGAACGATCGCGCGCAAGCGCGATACATTCGAAGAGATGCGATTCGTGAGACGAACACCGACGATAGGAGTATCCGATCTCGATCGCAAAACGCGACTGACGTCGGGCGTGGCGACCGAGGTATCGCGCAGACACGGTCCTCTGCTGCCGAACGCGATACGTTGCATCATCAGCGGTCCGTCGAACTGCGGTAAGACGAACGTCTTGATAAGTCTATTAGAAAGTCCGCACGGCGTACGTTTCGAAAACGTGTACGTGTACTCGAAATCGTTGCAACAGCCAAAGTATCGATATCTCGAGGAGTTGCTCGATTCGATGAACGAGATCGGGTATCACGCATTTTCCAACAATCGCGACCTCATGCCGCCCACCGAAGCGCTTCCCGATTTGATATTCGTGTTCGACGATGTAGCCTGCGACAAACAGAACACGATCAGAGAGTACTTTTCCATGGGTCGACACGCGAACGTCGATTGTTTCTATCTGTGTCAGACGTACGCCAAAATACCGAAACATCTGATACGCGATAACGCGAATTTGATCCTGTTTCGACAGGACGGTACCAATTTGAGACACGTATACAACGATCACGTGAATTCCGACATGTCGTACGAGAAGTTTTGCGCGTTGTGTCGCGAATGTTGGCTGCGAAAGTACGGCTTTGTTGTGATAGACAAGGATAGCGCGTTGCGAAACGGTAGATACAGACGAGGATTTAACGATTTCATCATACCGTAGAATGATCAGTCTCGCTCGAACAATGAGCACCGCTGAACGCGAAAAGACGGCGAGAGAGATCGCTAAGACGCGCGCATCGATTCGGAAGAAACATCACGCTTTGAAGATGGGCAAAGTGAAGGATGAAATCATCCTGGAGAAACACTTCAAACCCGTCGTCGAGCCTTTGAAATGAATCGTCGAGCACGCCGAACGCAGCGACAGCAAACCGTCCGATAACGACGAGGTCCTCGTCAAGAGGAAACGCGAGGAGAACGACGATGACGACGACAAGCGCGTCGAACTCTTTAAGTTCGAGCGTAAACGGCGATTGGACGCGACGGGGGAATCGCCTGCGATCGGCGACTTTACGTCGATAGACTCGAGATGGGCGATCGGTTCGACGCCGATAGACTCGCGAAGGGTAACGCTGTTTCCGAACGAAGGAAGAGAGGACGAGGAAGAAGTTTTCGAAACGACGACGAGCGATTTGCCGTCGCTCGAGTCGTCCGTCAGACAGACTCTGCGAACGCCGCAGGGTCGCGAGGCGTTGCACGGACAATTGGGACTGTTGGGGCGAAGATACGTGGGGGATCTTCTCGGTGGAGATCGCAAGACCGAGATCGATCACGTGTATGGCGTGTATCTCGACGAAGAGGGGACCAAGCTCGGTGATAAACGTTTCGACGTGAACAAGCACTACGCTATGATAATAAGTGGAACGAGATACGCAGGTACGCCCGGTTTATACGAATTAATCTTTAAGAGAATTCCTGATGACATCATCTACACTGACAATGATTTGCAAAAGTACAAAGCTATACTGTTAGCGACGAACGCTCACAGACGTGGCCGCAGCGCGAGCATGTCGATCATGGGTAACAAAGGATACAAGTACAAACACATCATCGCGCCACTCGTGAGTGGCCGGAAGAAGAGCGGCGCGGGCAACTTGCCATCCGTTATGAGAGTGACCGATAACAAAGTGGATTACGTTCACTGGGACGACCCCAACGAATTGGTGGATCGTCTCCGACTTCTCGACGCTTCTCATCGCGCTGGCAACAACGCTCACGACAACGAGATCTTGTCGATACTCGAGGAGCTTCGAGAGACTGGATTGATTGTAAATTGAACCGTCGCGTCGGTCACGTCGGTAGTGCGTTTCGCGCGATAGCGAACGTCATGTCCGTAAATAAATTCGGAATGCCGTCGAAACACGGCAGCCGTGACGTCGCGCGGGAAAAATCGCGACCGCCGGTCGATTTCATGTGAAATTACGTGCGCGACAACGCGCTGTGTCTGAGCGCTGATGGAAAATTCGACACAAGAGAACGCAAGATACAGCGCGTGGCCACGCCCGACAGCGAAACCGATGCAACGAACAAGAATTACATAGACGACTTGATCCGAAACGTCAAGCGAGATCTCGGGGAGGCGATGGTGAGTTCCGACATCGAGTAAAAGCATGAATGACTTAGTGAACGATTCGTCAAAGAGTATTAAATCGACCGTCGAAAAGTGCGAGATAAACGTTAAAAATCTGAAAAGTATGCTCGACAATAACACCGATGATTTGATAAAACGTAACAAGCGGCTGGATGAGACTTGCGATCACAGGATCGACGAGTTGAATAAGAAACTCGAGGGGCAAATGGCGACTATCGTCGAAAGATTCCCCAGGTCGGAGAAGAAACTCGAGGAGCGCATAGCGATTATCGTTGAAGAGATCAAGAGATAAGTGAGTGATCTGTCGAAGCGCGAAGAGAGAACGATCGAGGCGTGCGAGAGCAAGATCGAGAGCACAAGAAAAGCGCTCGAGAAGAGTGTCAACGACACGTCGAAAGAGTGGTCGAGAGTCAAATCGATCACCAATAATCACGATAAAAAGATCGAAAGCTTGAAGAAAAAAGTAAAAAATTTGATGCAAACAGACAAGACGTAACGGACGCGGTAGGCACTTGCTGGTATTTGTAAAAAAAATTTGACAGCGGCGTTGGAAGTGGATATTCACGATATCAAGAACAATCATACAGGACATCAAAGAATCCGCGAGGCAAAATTTTCGGAATAATCGTTTCTTACAAAGGTAAGCGTCGATAAACGAAGACTCGTGGAGGAGCTGCACGCCCCGGCGCACAGAAATTTTCCGCGACGACGCGTGGTGGTGCGCGGCTACGACGATCTGTGGCAGGCCGACGACGTTGAGATGCGTCCCTACGCGCGAAGCAACAAGGGTTACAATTACATTTTGACGGTCATCGACGTGTTGAGCAAGCACGCGTGGGCGCTACCGCTCAAGAGCAAGAGCGGTCGAGAAGTGGCCACAGTCCTCTCCAGAATCTTTCGCGAGAGCGCGCGATGTCCGAGGAATCTACAGACCGACAATGGCAAGGAGTTTTACAACGCCAACGTGCGCGATCTCGTGACAAAACGCAATGTGAATCACTACTCGATGTTCTCGGTGATGAAAGTGTCGGTGGTGGAGAGATTCAATCGCACGCTCAAGAACGATATGTGAAAACTGTTCACGCTCAACGGATCGTACGCGTGGATCGACGCGCTGCCGAATCTGCTGGCGACGTACAATCATCGCAGACATAGAACGATCGGAATGCGCCCGGCGGACGTGACGCCGACCGTTGCCGAGAGACTCCTGTCGACGGTGTACAGTCGCGCGCGATCTCGTGACGAAACACAATGTGAATCACTACTCGACGTTCTCGGTGATGAAAGCGTCGGTGGTGGAGAGATTCAATCGCACGCTCAAGAACGATATGTGGAAACTGTTCACACTTAACGGATCGTACGCGTGGATCGACGCGCTGCCGAATCTGCTAGCGACGTACAATCATTGCAGACATAGAACGATCGGAATGCGCACAGCGGACGTGACGCCGACCGTTGCCGAGAGACTCCTGTCGACGGTGTACAGTCGCGCGAAGATCGAAATTTAAAATCAACGATCCGGTGCGCATGAGCAAATTCAAAACGGTGTTCGAGAAGGGCTACACCTCCAACTGGACAACCGAGATCTTCCGCGTTGCCAAGGTGCAACGAACCAATCCCGTGACTTATCTGCTGAACGATTCGCGCGAGAATTCGATAGCCGGTGGGTTCTACGAACACGAGTTGCTGCACGTCTCCGATCCCGATGTTTATCTGGTGGAAAAAGTGCTGCGAAAAAAGGCAACAAGATATACGTGAAGTGGCTAGGAATGGATAATTTGCACAATTCGTGGATAAAGAAAACAGCTGTTTTATAATAATAATTGTTTTGTAATAATCATTTTTTACTCATCGAATGTAAACAATAAAAAAGTATACATATGCAGCTTTTTTTATTTATTGTGGTATCTTGTAATGTCCCTCGTGCAATTTCGAACGCACGCACGACTGGCGTGTCGACTGCTCCGTCATATCTCTCAGACATCGCGTGAAGTCCTCGAACGTTATCGTTCTTTCGACGACGCTCCTCTTGACGCCTTTTATCCTCTTCATATCGCTCTTTCCCTGTACTTTTAATGAGTACATCTTTGCCCTCAGTCCTACGAATTCTGTCATAACCGCGCCGCAATTCTCATCCTTCATTAGACCGGGGATTTTCTTGTTGACGCGCGGCATATCGTACGCGTTTCTCTCGCGATAATCGCTCGTGTCGAATCTCTTTAAGGAACGTTTTATATCCTCGTACACGTCGTCGCACTCGAGAAGGTATATCAGACTGTCGGTATCCGTGTACATTATTTTGCACTTACCCGAGTAGAAAATGGTTACGGTTTGCCTGAATTTTATTCCGGGCGTTATCAGGTAATTTTCCGGCATGCCTTATTGTGGAAAGCCTGATCCGGCTCTGTCAACGCCGGATAAGGGCTGCTCTATTAGCGACAAATTCAAGCAATCCTTACAGTGCCCTGATCAGGTTTTCTCTAAAATTCTTTATCGAATGTGCGCATGACCATTTTATGAACCTAACTTAACATTATATGATGGTTAAGCTAGTTGACATCAAGAGTTTAATAAACATTTACAGTTACGTTACAATATCGTGTAGTGCGTATCGTGTATATTGTGTTTGAAATAAAGTAATAATCATACAGAATGGATCATACAGAAAGAAATCAGAAATTAACACAAATGCGTGTTAAAAGATTTCGTGCAATTCGGAAACAAGGTACGTACATATACTATATTATTATTTGTAGATAAAGTTACTATTTTGTATAAATATTCTGAAGCCGTAAACTCGTTCTCAAATCTAGAAACATATATTCGAATATTTCGAATCCGTTTTATTGGATCTGAATGTAAATTATAAAAATGTAAATTTTTGCAAATTTAAATGATTATCTAATAATATAACCATGAAAAGTAACTGATATATTATGCAAGGCGCCAGTTCAAAGTGAACATACATAAAGTATATATTATCTAAATTAATTAATAAAATAAATAATATAATAAATTTAATAATATATTACCACGAAAAATGACTGATATGTTATTCAAGGTGCAAATTCAAAATGAACATACATACTTAAGGTGTATATATTATAAGTAAAATTGATTAAAATTTGACTCTAAGTGAAAGTACATAAGTGATATGTTATTCTAGTGCACAAAATATAAAAGTCGTTTATTGAAGTTTGATTTGAAATTTATACAATCTTGGACAATGAAAAATAGTTGTTTTCATAATTCCAGAGTACTAATTTGTTAATGACTCGGAAAAAGAACATGGCGGCCTGCTCTCAAAAAACTTCGATGCGTTTCTCAGTATCCACTTAGGAATAATAATACTTACATTCCGATTTATCCGACACAACTTGCCTCTAACTATTCAATAAGTTAGTAGTACTGTTAAATATCAATCACATATGTCACCCTACCCAGAGAGAGAGAGAGAGAGAGAGAGGGGGGGGGAGGGCGGGAGAGAGAGAGAGGGAGAGAGAGAATGCTAATATTTAAATTAATCATTATCAAAACACTGTTATCAAAACACTGGCCGCCATGTTCTTTTTCCGAGTCATTAACAAATTAGTACTCTGGAATTATGAAAACAACTATTTTTCATTGTCCAAGATTGTATAAATTTCAAATCAAACTTCAATAAACGACTTTTATATTTTGTGCACTAGAATAACATATCACTTATGTACTTTCACTTAGAGTCAAATTTTAATCAATTTTACTTATAATATATACACCTTAAGTATGTTCATTTTGAATTTGCACCTTGAATAACATATCAGTCATTTTTCGTGGTAATATATTATTAAATTTATTATATTATTTATTTTATTAATTAATTTAGATAATATATACTTTATGTATGTTCACTTTGAACTGGCGCCTTGCATAATATATCAGTTACTTTTCATGGTTATATTATTAGATAATCATTTAAATTTGCAAAAATTTACATTTTTGAGGGTCTATTTTTGAACATGGCTTGACCTTTTCATTTATGATTTTTTGAGGATATCACCTACTTTTTAGAGTACAGATATATGAATCAATTAGTGCAAAAAAAAACACAAAGTTTAAAAAATGTTATGTTATTTGCAATATGCAATTGCGTATTTTTTTTTTTAAATAGCTATATTCTTTGCACCAATAGTTTTGTCTTATTATTTTGTGCATAAAAGTTAGGATAAGATCTACCAAAAACTGAATATTTTACGAAATAACTTTATTATAGTGTTTTGAGAAGCTCTTAACACCAGCTATTAGATTCTAAAATAAAAAATAGAGTGTTCCATTTAAAAATATCGATGTGATCTTGATCTAACTTTAGGGACGCCACCCAATATTAAACGGATGAGAACAGTGAATAAATCCTTCTAAACCCTTTCTAAACCCTTTCGTCTGAAACATTCTCTTCTAAAATACAACTTTTATGAAATATTCGGGTATATCCACACTTTTGTCCCATCCTGTGTATGTATCTAAGCGTGTCGATGACATTATAATATAGATGTGTCTGCTTTTATTGTTATTGTTATTCGAGTTATTGTACTCAATACCTTATTGACAAAATTGTATATATGTATTTCAGAAAACAAAATATGTCATTAGATCAAAAAATTTTTCTGATACTATTGCGTTATTTAAAAAAATACGTTGTTTTTGGATTAAGCTTTCTATATAATGGTATTAAAAGTGTTGTTGATCAAAGTTATCGTTACCCATCAAAAGTTTATTTTGTTATTGCAATGAATAATGTGATTGAAAAATGATATTTGAAATATTTTTTGACCCTGTAATATATTTTGTTTCTTGAAATGCATATGCAATTTCGTCCATTAAATATCTAAGCAAAAATATTAATCTAATATTAAAATCATGTAAAAGATACAAATAACTGAACTGTTAAATAATCTGCATACTATTATTAAAACAAACACACTTTGTAGGCAGAATTGTATTAGTTTTCTTGATTTGAAGAATACCGTCATTAATAATTAAATGATTTTATTATAGCACTTTTTAAATGAAGAAAACTAACACAATAAAGCTCTTACTGCAAAGTGCATTTGTTTCAATTACAATGTGCGGATTAATCGTTTACATGATTTCAATAATAGAATAAATTTTTTGTTACTAAATATCTGTATCTGTGTCGTTAATTATCGGTTTCTTATGGGGTTAATTTACCACTTATTAAAAATTTTCAAAAACTACCGCTTAGGGGTGAAATTCAATATCTCAAAAACGGTACATCGCAAAAGTATGGGACCTATGTCGTTAACATTTCTTTAATTAACATTTCTTATGGGGTTAATTTACGGGTTCTTGTAAGACACTTGTGTGCGAAAATCTCCATATACTTCTTTTTATATACGCTTCTGTTACATTTCTGTATTTTAGTTACAGTATTTCCCTATTATTATTCCGCGTGTAATTTACGTAGTTTATCAATAGAGTCAATTTTTAGTAAAGTCGATGCACGAAATGATTACTAGAACCACTAATGTATCATTAATAGTTTGAATTAGTAAAACTGAAATTACATGTAACGTATGTAACACAATATATCGATTAAGTTATAAAATTTCAATAAATAACATAATTTATTAAAATGCTAATATTCTTTCATCAATATATTCAAATAATTATTTTTACATTATATAGTTGTACGTAGTTATATACTTATACTTATATTATTTTTATCGTTGAAGTGATGACCTAATTTCAAATAGATTTTTATTCCGTTTTAATTTTGACACTGACACAGTCACTCGCTAACTGTCTTTATTTCTCCGAGATGTTTAACCGTTTGTATGTCAAAAATACAATAATATTGAAAATAAAGAATGAGCTCCTCCATCAGCTATTCTTGTGAGCACGCAACCATATATTTTATTCGTCTCTCCGATTTTAACACGATCATTACGTCTGGTGTAAACTACATCTGGTATAAAATATTTTTAAATATATAACTAATACACAAATTAATCGTCTCTGGGATATCTTTTATAAGCAGAGCACTCCAAATTTCTTTAATTGGGCGCCTAAAGCAAGCCCGATTTCAGCGCTATTGCAACTATCGTATTTTTGTTTGGGCACGCAATAAATCCAAAAATAATTTTTCTAATTGGACGTCTAGCACAAGCTAGATTAAATTAAATTTCACGTCTAAGGGGTGGTTTTTGAAAATTTTTAATAAATGGTAAATACACCAGAAAGGGTGTGAGAGAGTGAGAGGGGGTGAAAGATGATGAAAAAGTGCGAAATAGAGCGAAAAAGACGAAAAAATTGAGAAGGGGAGGGGAGAGGGGGAGGGGAAGGGAGGGGAGAAAGGGGAGGGGAGGGGGAGTGGGTGAGTGGAAGTTGGGGGAGGTGTGAGTGAAAGGTAAGAGAGAAGAGAAGTACATATGATTGCGGACAGAAGAAGAAGAAGAAGAAGACGTTACTTCATTTTTCGTGAAAAACATCACTTTTTGACCGTTTATATGTCCAGAACGGCTTGACCGATTTTTTTCTTTTTTGGCTTAACTTACTCGTGGCGATACCACCTTTCGGAATATGCTACAGGCATTTCAAAATTTTTTATATTTTAATAGTTCTACACCCCCAAAAAGTCGACTTTAAGGGTGCGGGATAAGAGACTTGTAGCGTCTACTTGTAGTTTCTATTTTTGAACATGGCCGGAGACGCTACCGCGTCTCCTGATACACACACACATAGTTTAATTTGAGAAACAATTTTGAACAGTTTAGGTTAACCGCAAAGATCATTTAAAGGATTATTCATACAAAAATTGATTTTAGATGAAAATTATTCAATATCAGAACCATCGACATCTACGGCTAATAAAAAACGCTGTTTATCGATGGAAAATTTTGATACAAATAAAAGCTCTGATAAAAGTCAAGAGAACTGTCAGATGCCTTATATAAGTGGAAGTGCTAATGAAGAAAATATAAATGAAAGTACAGAAAATGAAATTGACAGCAGCGTTGGGTAAGTTGATATATATATGTATATATCTCTATATATATCATAAAATATAGTGATAAAATATACTCATAATCAATATTGTTGCGCCTCTGCGCCGGTCGCTCCAACACAGGCACACACTCACTGACACACGCGGCACTCTCCGCCTCAGCGGAATTAGCACACGATAGATATTTAAGGAACTCTTTATTAATAACGAGGACGAGATACAGATAACACGTCCGTTCTCTTAGAAAGATCAGACATCAAGACGCCAATCGCTGTTAGACAAGCGACGGCTCGTTGCAGGGAACGCTCTCTCTTCAAAACGCAACGCTTCGGGTGGCGCAAGCGGATGCACTGTCCTCCCTCTTCTAGAATGTCGTCCCGACATTCCGGAGGGCAGCTTCCAAGAAACTTCTCGTTTCTTAATTCGCGGCGAAGGTGCGGTCCTCTCGGGACCTCTTGTCCCTAGACCCGCAATCTTCGGACGGTTCCTTGCCCTACCCCGAGCTGCTGCTACGGGTTACCGGGCACCGTCCTCTTTGTTTCCGCGTCTTCTTCTACATTCTTCCTGCCACTTCTGTCTCCTCTTCCAATCTTCGGGCAAGGGGGGGTGTATCCATCCCTGTAGCACCAACGTCCCGCAGGACTCCCCAAGCCCCTGCCTCGGCATTCGCCCTGAGTCCCACGGAAAAACCACAGGACAAAAACCGTGGGCGAGGCAGTCTTCGTTCAGCAAATGAATTCTTCTTTGAAGAAAAAGGAAGAGTCTTCTTTCAACAGGAATCGTTCGTTACCGTCGTCCGTCCTCTGTTACAAGCGCCGTCCCCCTTCCGCAACGGAAGTCATCTGCTTCCCCAACGGGCGCCGACCACCTCTTCTCTCTTAAATCTGCAAAGAAAACTCAAGCAGTATAACAAAATTAAACGAGAATCACTCCGGGCTCTGATTGCGTCTCCTAAACCACACCCACGCGTCTTTCCAAATAAGGCGCAAGCCTATCCGCGTGCACTATTTTATTCCTGCTCCTTGAAGACCTATGAATACAAAATACCACCTCGCTAAGTTTCCTTTATAACAATTATAACAAACGGACCTTCCCAACTGCTTTGTAATTTGGGAGCTTTTTCCTTTGTTCCACGAGGATTGTAGAACCAAACCTTCTGTCCCTCGCCGAAGGAAATTTGTCTGGCCTTTTGATCATACCAGCCCTTCATACGAGAGGATTTAATGCACGTCCTTTTCCTAACTCTTTTGTGGATTTCGTTCATTTTCCTCCTAATCCCCTGTAAATAATCTGCCTCCGTTCCTTTCGGCTCAGGAGGCCTACCTTGAAGAAGATCTAACGGCAACCTCAAGTCTCGAGCAAGATACAGTTCCGCTGGAGTGACTCCAGTAGTTTCGTGTTTTGAGGATCTGTAAGCTAACAAGTATAATGGGATCCAGCGATCCCAATCCTTCTGGTTTTCGGCAACAAATTTCGCCAGGTAATTCAGGATTGTCTCTTCAGGAGCGTCATCAGGTCTGATGATGACGCTCAACTAAACCATCCGATTGAGGATGCAAGGGTGTCGTTCGAGTCTTTCGTATTCCCAAAACAGACGACAATTCGCGGAATATTCGCGACTCGAAGCCTCTCCCCTGATCCGTGTGAATTTCCAACGGAACTCCGTGCCTGGAGACGACCTCTCTCAGAAGACTCTGAATTGTCTTCGTTCTAATATTCTTCAGCGGATCCACTTCCACCCATCTGGTGAAACAATCAATCATCACCAGAAGATACCTATTTCCTGACGCCGTCTTTGGGAAGGGGTATGTCCATTTGAACACGATCAAAAGGAGCTCCGACATTATAAATCTGTAGAGGAGATTTACCTTTCCCAATAAGACCCCTTTTTGCGACACATACCTTGCAGGACTTGCACCAGTTCTCAACATCCTGCTTGCATGAAGCCCAATAAAATCGCTTCCGAATTTTTTCGAGGGTCTTATTTATACCAAAGTGTCCCCCCGAAGAGGAATCGTGTCCCTCCTCCAACACTCGTTGGATCCAAGTTTTAGAGACGATTAATTGAAGAACTTCCTTCTTCAAATTCGGAGCTACCCACTTTTTGTATAATACGCCGTCCTCCACTGCAAGGGAATCCCAATACGATCAATAAACCTTTGCGGCAGGACTCTCCGCAGAAATCTCCTGTCTTAAAGGGCGTCGCCCTGTTTCCTTTCCTAGAAGGAAAATAGAAATCTCAGAATCTTTCAACTGCTCACTACGCCAATCCACAGATCTTTTCTCAAAAAGTGTTATCCTACCTACTTCTTTTCCTTTTACTGAACTTTCTCTTACCTCAATCCCCTCGCAATAGCGACAACCTTTTTCGGCACAAGGTCGTCTTGAAAGACCATCTGCATTTCCGTGGGAAGCTCCCTTCCGATGTATGACTTCAAAGTCATACTGCTGTAACCTTTCTAACCAGCGAGCTAACTGCCCCTCGAGATTCTTGAAAAACAGCAGCCACCTTAGAGAAATGTGATCCGTACGGACCCAAAATTTTCGTCCATACAAATAGTGGTGAAAAGACCGGACGGATTCGACGATAGCTAACAATTCTCGTCTCGTTACGCAGTAATTTCCCTCAGCCTTGGTCAACACTCGGCTGAAATACGCGATCACTTTGTAATAACCGTCTTGTTTTTGTGAGAGGACACCTCCAATACCGACATTAGACGCGTCCGTATCCAAAAGAAACTCTCCTCTCCTTTTCCTCTGGGAAACGCGAGAACCGGCGAACTTGTCAAGGCTTAAGTTCATTAAAAGATTTTTGACACTGCTCGTCCCAAATAAACTTAGTTTGGTTTTCCGTAAGCGCATAAAGCGGCTTTGCCAACGCGGAAAACCCTTTTACAAATTTACGATAATAAGAGCAGAATCCTAAGAAACTCCGAAGTTGCTTCTTGTTTTGGGGTACTGGCCAATCTTTTACCGCGGCCACTTTTTCGGGATCCGTGGTTATGCCTTTCCCGGAAACAATGTGTCCTAAATATTTTACCTCTTTACCGAACAAGACACATTTCTTGGGATTAATTTTAAGATTCGCCTTCCTTAAACAAAGAAATATTTCCCTTAAATTTCCGACCATTTCTTCAAAATTCTTTCCAAAAATAATAATATCATCAAGATAAACCAGACATTTCTTAGAGATAAACTTATACAAAATCTGTTCCATTACGCGCTCAAAAGTGGCAGGCGCGTTACAAAGACCGAAAGGCATAACCGTAAATTGCCAAAGGCCTCTCCCGATAGAAAACGCGGTTTTCTCCCTGTCCTCGGGACGGATTTTTATTTGCCAGTACCCGCTTTTAAGATCAAGTGTAGTAAACCAAGTGTTACCTGATAGTTGATCCAAAATGTCGTCAATTCTAGGAAGAGGATAGGAATCTTTTACCGTGATAGAATTCAATTTCCGATAATCCACACAAAATCTCAATGAGCCGTCCTTTTTCCTGACGAGGACCGCAGGAGAAACCCAAGGACTAGTTGATTCCTCTATTATTCCATTTACTCTCATTTCCTCAATAATTTTTTCCACCTCAGATCTCATTTCTATGGGAATTCTCCGGGGAACCTGTTTTATGGGAGAAGAATCTTTTACATTAATAACATGCTCGCCGATCTCACAATTCCCGGCGGTTATAGTCTCGGAAAACAAATCTTGAAATTCGCGCAAAAACTCGCGGAAAACTCCCTTTTGTTCAACGTCTAATTCCCGAGAATTTTCCTCAAAAAGCTCCTCCAGGCTCGAGGGAATTTCAGAATTCATCAGACGGCCACAACTTTTTTCGACGAAAGCGAAATCGAAAACATTATTCAATCCCAGCCGTTCCAGAAAATCAACTCCCAAAATGCAATCGTCGGAGATATCGGCGATCAGCATAGGGAACTTCACGAAATTTCCCCCGATCTGTACCTCCACGACCGCCCTGTGCCTCACCAAAATTCTCTCCCCGGTTGGATATTTCAAGGAGCAGTTTTCCATTTTTAATTCCGACTTTTCCACGAAATTTACATTCAAAACCGAAACGTCAGAGCCCGTGTCCACCTTAAAAATACAATCCCTTCCGTTAATTTTACCCAAGTAACAGAAAGCATTAACACTTCCACTTATTCTACTAAATTTGAACAAATTCTTTTTTTCAACAACAGGGGCTCTCAATTCCCTAGCCGAGCCCGCCCCGCAAAGCTCGACTAAACCTTGTTTCCCGCTCCGTTCGGACACTCGTAACGGAAGTGCACGTTCTTTCCGCATTGCCAACATTCTCTATTCTCGTTTTTTCTAAATCTATTCCCCTTGTAAAAATTTCTCTTCTCTTTTGCATTTCCATTTTTCTCCTCTTTTTCTTTTTTCGCGAGATCTCTCCCCTCTTTGGCCTCACCCGCAGTACCCAAATAAGTCCCTCTTTTCCTTTCAGAAAAATAATTTCCCCCTTTTCTCTGTTCCGAGCAACTCTCCTGGATAGCTTTCACGGCCTTTGCCCTCTCTATCGCTACGTTCAAAGAAGTTACCTTCTAGCCGGAGAGTCTTCTTCACATTAGCGCGCAAATAAACTGCGCGCAAGCGATCTTGTCGCGAACAGTATGTGGGCACTCGGGGTAAGCCAATCGCGACAGCCTCTCTAAATCTGCTCCCAAAGACGCGAAACTTTCCCCGAAACGCTGTTTTCTATTTGTGAACTGCGAATAAAAATTTTGTAGAGACTGTGTCTCTCCGAATCGCAATTCTAATTTCGCTTTCAGCTCCGCGAACAAGAAGGTCTCTTCTCCGTCGGCACAGGAGTCGAGAAGCGAACGCGCTTTACCCCGCAAACAAGACGCTAACACGACCGCCTTCTCCGTTTCAGTCCACAAATTCGCGCGCGCGATCAGCGAAAATTGAGAAAGAAATTCGCGTAACGGCGCTGTCCCGTCGTAGACGTCAGGCTTTAACTTTAAGCAGCGCGTCGCGCGCGCCCCGCACACGCGCCCTCGCCCGCGCCGATCAAACGCGACGTTTCACTAGAATTGTCGGGGAACGAAATATTATCAGAGGGACTTAGCTGGGTGATCTGAAGACGCAGACGCTGCAGCTCGGCTTCCGTCCGCTCTTTCTCGGCCTGCCAGCGCTCACGCTCCAGGCGTCACTCCTCTCGGATCTGCTCCAGCTCCTGCAGAATCGCATGTTGAAACTCCGTCTCGGAGGCAGCAGCGGGCGTCCGCGAACGCGTCGCAACAGGGGAGCGTGACGTCGTCATGTCTAGATCCTTGTCCGTATCCCGGACGAGCCCCCAAAATGTTGCGCCTCTGCGCCGGTCGCTCCAACACAGGCACACACTCACTGACACACGCGGCACTCTCCGCCTCAGCGGAATTAGCACACGATAGATGTTAAAGAAACTCTTTATTAATAAAGAGGACGAGATACAAATAACACGTCCGTACTCTTAGAAAGATCAGACAACAACAACGATCGCTGTTAGACAACGACGGCCCGTTGCCAGGGAACGCTCTCTCTTCAAAACGCATCGGGTGGCGCAAGCGGATGCAACAATATATATATATATATCTTTATTTTTCAGCTTTTTTCATTCTACGTGTGTTAAAGATGGCACTTGTGTGTTATATCTTATAAAAACTCGTTTTAATACTGATAGATAATCATCTTTTATATTATCATATTTATTGCTATAAAGATAATTTTTAATAATCGAAGATATACTGTTAGACTGTGCTATGTAAAAGTTCTTCGGCCTGATCGGAAAAGTATGAACTCGATTTGCCGTTCAAAATTTTGGAAGATTTCCGGAATTTTGATAGCAAATTGAAACTTGAAAGTAAATAAAGTATGAAAGTAAGAAAGTAATAAAAAGTTTCAAGAAGACGTTGTAAGTTTCACTTTGTGAATTTAATTATTATGTTTCTAATTATAAGTTGAACACTAATATAGAATAAATGTTTACTAATATTGTAACATTGTTATTATAAACATGTAAAACTATTTTTGGTAAATATTCGGTTTAACAGACCACCCTTCAATGACCTTGACTTTGACATATGTTGTCAAGGTCATCCTCCTGAGTGACCTTCTGAAGGTTTTAGCCGTCGCTCGTTTTTTATTAAAAAGTTATTAACAAAAAAAGATTTGAAAAATAGCGAATTGGAACACATCCACACGCACACACACACACCCCAACTTTGACATATGTTGTCAAGGTCATCCTCCTGAGTGACCTTCGGAAGGTTTTAGCCCTCGGTCACTACTCGTTAAAAAGTTATGAACAAAAGAAGTTTGAAAAATTTGGCACTTATTTCGAATACACATTTACACATTTACCGCCAATGATCAATGAACAAAAGAACTTTCACCACATTGTGTGTGTATATGGCATTCCTACTATTGTTAATATTTCTATGACTTTGAAACAGAATCCGAAAGTAAACTAATATACGATAGATTTTCGTACAGATAACATTCTGATAATTTGTCTTAAAATGAAACCTCACTTCGCATTGAAAAGTATACGCGTGGAGGCAGTGTGTTCCGCCCCCCCCTACGGGGGGGGCTCCACTATCGAAAAACTACACACATAGGTGTGGGTGGAACTTGCTTCGCGTGGAAAGTTTCCACGTAGAGGCAGTGTGTTCCTGAATACAAAAATAACCATTCACAAGCTTCGCCAATCACTGAGAAATGTATTTGCAAAAGCATGGGCGCAGTAATTAATAGCGCAAAAAATTGGAAGGGCCATCGGCTATTTAAAGCCAAAAAAGGCAGTAACAAAAAATACGGAGGATACTTCATCAGATAAAGACAACTAGATGTCTTAGCAGGTTTTTATCATATTTTATTG
>CABEGB010000886.1:0-177578 GCA_901521435.1 Crematogaster levior | reverse complement strand
ATACTTGACATTTTTATTTTTAAAATCAATAGTTTTTACCTACAATTATTGCTATTTTGCAATTTTATTCATATTACATTTCATAAATGGTCCACACAAATTTTTACGTTAATTTAATACAAATGTATTGATATATTAAATGGTGAAACTAATATAATGTTAGTAATTTAACACAAAATGAGTGTAAACGTTAAGATAATTTGTAATAAATTTTGTGTAAAATCAACATGTTTTTACTGTTAAAATTAATTTTAGAAAGTTATTAATAACAAATGACTGTGTAATTATTCTCACTTGTATTATTGAATAAAATCAACACATACTTTAAAGCAAATCAAATAAATTATTTTACTAAACTTAAATAATTATATGAGTATCTAGGTACGTGCGAGTAAATTTTAAAAAATTTACACATTTTAAAATATTGTTAAAACTTATAGTTTAAAAATACTTCAAACAAAGTTTCGCTGTTTTTTATTTTATTTCTAACTGTGTAAAAACGTTTAGACTTTAAAGAAATATAATATTTTTTAAAATTTCTTATAACAATTTTTATGAAATTATCTCTTTTACAAATAAAATGTGTAAAGAGTTTTTTTTGTGCGAAATTTAACGAAGTATGATAAAATAGTTTTACAAAATTTTTTTGAAAAAATAAACTAAATAAATTTTATTGTAAAAAATGTTACCTCTGCCAGGATTTGAATTGGGAAAAGGTATACAATTTCCACATAAATAATGTTATTAAAGCATAGAATTTTAACACAAACCGGCTATATGGTCAATATGGCCCATTTTATTCCACAATTAATTTTTATTGAAATTAAAATAGTTTATATGTAGTAAAATGTACTCGCTGCAAGAAATTATTATGTTTGAAATATTTTTTGTCAAATATTATTATTGTAAAATTCATAATTAAGAATATATCATATAAATATCATTATATATAAATTAAAAAATTATTTTATATTATATTAAGTACGTTTAGAAATATTATTGTATGCACATATAAAGGAACAAGATGTGTTTACAGTATTTAAAAATATAGTTTAGAAAAAATTAATTTAATTTTAAATATGATACTTATTAGTAAAAATTAGATCAATTATTCGATTTAAAATATGTAGTTACTGTTCAATAGTGCTGTGTTTTAAAGACCGACAAGAGTCGACGCACAGTCTATCGAATAGTTGTTTGATACAGTATAGTTCTCACTTATAATTGTTAATAGAAATTGTCGTTTCTAATAATATAGCATACAAAAGTATTTAAAGTCGACAGTAAGTTATTTTTATATTTATTTTGAGAAAATTATGTTTTTTTAAAGAAGATGTATTTATATCTTTAGATATAATGCGAGATTGACTCTGAAAAAGTGAAGAAATTAAAAAAACATGTTAGGGTATAAGATTTATGAATGAATAAGTTCCATTTTACAAATTTTATAAATTTAAATGTATTTTACACATGTATTTTACACATTTTATAAATTTAAATGTATTATAATAAATTTTAATTTGTCATATATTCTCTCTTTTAATTACTATTTGTATTAGCTAAATAGTTAAATTATACCGGAAGTAATTCTCGATAAAATGATTTAATAAAGTGATTCAATAGTTAGAACAAATGAAATAACTTAATAATTATATTACTTAATAATTATATTATTTTAGCGTCTTTGTAGTGCTTTAGTCCTTGTAGTTCGAATGACACAAATATTAAGAACACAAATTTTGTAATAATAATTCAAAAACACAATTATTTGAGTTAAATAATTGAATCAGTTAAATCTGTGTGAATATATTCTAATAAATTCCAATAAATGCTATTGTGGAGTTTGAGTCGATTGAAGCTTATAACTATTGATCAAATACATTTCATGCACTTATACTCATTTATGTATATTAATACAGTTGAAAAATTTGTGTTAATTTTAATAGATATCACATATCCACAAATTTTTGTTAATTTAACATAACATGGATGTTAAATTAAGCCTCGTTGATATAGTATGGATGTAAGGACATATTATAAAGTTACATGTTGTTGGATTTGGAAACATTTGACACTTAAAGAACGTATTTCATGGAAATTCCATGAGAATGGTTTCGCTTTTAATCTTAAGTCTTTAATATTGAATAGAGATAAGAAAACAAGTTTTTTATACTTTGGAGTAAAAAAAAACCCAGTTTTTGAAAAAAGAACAATTGTTCTTGATAGTCATCGTTAAAATGTTCAATATCTGTGTTATTTCGGTATTATTTAATATGTACTTTTTGTCTTTATAACTTTAAATGTCGGCAAAGGAAGAAAAATTGAGGCACTGTTGTTGCAATGCCCAAACAAGTTTAGGCGTTTGCACCAGTGCATACTAATTGTAAGTGCGCAGAACTACTGCTACTTTATCATTATAATACATTTTGATTATTTACAACTAGTTTTTACAGCCTTAACACAGAAACTTAGTAAATAAATGCAAAAATTGAATTTTAGGACAATTATCTAATGTCAAAGAAAATATGTCCAACGAAAATATATAGGGTAAATGACCCAGTGACTAAACACACCTTAAGAATGATACCAATAAACGTCCCAATATTTAGATGTGTTACTACATCTAATAACACGTTCAAGTACTGGAACGTCTATTTATTGGTACCATTTTTAAGGTGTCTAGTCACTGGGTCATTTACCTTATCCAAGTAAAAAAACTTTCAAGGTCGGAATAAAAAACTGGTTTTTACTGGATTTTTTACTCAAAGTTTCTTTTTTCGAAATATTTTTCGGTACTTTTCTCTCTGGATTATTTTATAAATACGAAATAAATGTACTTTTATAAAGAATTACTTGTCAAATGCTTCCAAACGTCTAACATTGTAACATATCATTACATCAGTGCTATATCACTGAGTGTGTCTTAATTTAACACATCCATTATGTTAAATTAACCAAAATTTGTGTGATATCTGTTAAAATTAACACAAATTTTTCAACTGTATTAATATAAATGTAAGAATCTTTTCTTCGCCAGTGGTGAGAAATTCAAAAGGGAGAGCAGTGACTGACATCAAACTGGCAATATTGATATATTGGTTGAACGTTTTTTATTACGTTTTGACCCTTGGTTCAGGTCCTTATCAAATACATCTACAAATATGTCACAACGAAATAATACAATATTTAGGCGCAATATACAATAATACAAATTTAATTTATGACTTACGTACTAGATAATCCGGTAAAACATAATAACTCAACTATGTAGTTGAAAGAATCGCGACCATTGGTTGAGACTTAAGCAGACGTGCAAGCCATCTGTCGCTGATGACAACGAAACCCAGACTGAGAGGAAATTACGATTTTCATAGTGTCGACAAAATTATAATAAATAACAATAAATAAAGGAAAGAAAAGACTAAAAGAACATTGTATAAAGGTATAAAAATTGAGTCAATAATCTAAAATGTCAACAATAAATGGGTAAAGAAACATGTCAATAAATAAAAATAAATAAAAGTAAAGTTAAAAACCAAAAGAACAATGTATAAAAGTATAAAAATTGGGTCAATATTCTACGTTATAAAAGGTACATTAGTGTATTATATTGAAATTATAAAACTTTACGAACGATCATTTTCTTTGCCAGTAGAAATTAAAACCCGAATGAAAGGAGACTAGTTGACATCAAACTGGCATATGATTGGTGAGCTGCGAGCCGACTTGGTTTTGTCAGACTTTAAACCGCAGTGATTCACCAACTTTTTGAAATCTAGATTTGATTTCCATTTTTAGGAGATTAATAAAATATCATATCGACTTGTGAGATGAAGAAATTATTGCGAAAAATATTACCGAAAAATATTATATTAGTGAATCACTGCGGTTTAAAGTCTGACAAAACCAAGTCGGCTCGCAGCTCACCAATCATATGCCAGTTTGATGTCAACTAGTCTCCTTTCACTAGTCTCCTTTCATTCGGGTTTTAATTTCTACTGGCAAAGAAAATGATCGTTCGTAAAGTTATATCTCACCAATGACTTAAAAATTTGGTGTCCCTCACTAGAGCCGCTGCCTTAGAAAGCGTCTCTCTTAGTGTACCTATTATTGCGATAAATATTATCACATGCCTCGGTGGTCGAATTGGTATGACACCCGCACGGAATGGGGGAGTTCCAGGTTCGAATCCTGGCTGAGGTAATATTTTTCGCAATAATTTCTTCATCTCACAAGTCGATATGATATTTTATTAATCTCCTAAAAATGGAAATCGAATCTAGATTTCTAAAAGTTGGTGAATCACTGCGGTTTAAAGTCTGACAAAACCAAGTCGGCTCGCAGCTCACCAATCATATGCCAGTTTGATGTCAACTAGTCTCCTTTCATTCGGAAATTATAAAAGTTTATATAACTTTAGATGCTATTTTAATTAGTAAATAGTTAATAATACAATCAGTCAGTTACATTTGAAAGAAAATTGGTGTTTAAATCACAAGATAATTATGTTATGTCACAAAGTCGAAAGAATAATTCTTCGTCAAGTACATTAAAAGATAAGTAACAAATCCTTCGTCAAGACTATTGTCATTATGAGTCCATCATGTAATCTGAAAAATCTTCCTACATTTGATAATCAGATTTGATATTCAGATCGTCCTTGTTGATTGTAATTGTCCACTGACCTACATGTATAAACAGAGTGATTAAAATTCAGAACATAAAATAAGAAAATCGTATTATAATCGTGCACATTATTTGAAAAAAGAAATTTCTTTTACATTTCCAAACATAATTATTATTTAAGATACGTAATACTTGTACAGTTACTTGCACGCACGTGAGAAAATCTAATTGTTTGAATATAGATAAAAATAAATGGCAGCGTATTTGAAACAAACGAACTTAATATAAATCTGTTTAAATAACCATGCTTAACACGAATAATTATAAGATTTATGAAAGACATACGTTTAACATTAAAATTAAAATTTCTATGATTTCTCTAATGTATGTTTAAATGTAAAGCATACAATTTCATTGCTAGCACATAAAATGTGTTATATGTAAGTTATACATAATAAAATATATTAATAATTCAGAATAAAAACTGATACCTCTTATATTTACCCTTGTTGACTTCCTTGATTTCCAAGATGTATTATTATGATCAAAACTAGGACTAGTATAATTTTCTTTATCTACAGATTGTTGTAACATCAGACTGTAATTAAAATAACTTTTATATTTCTAAATGTTAAACATGTTTACAATTTTTTATGTATTATTTGTGTATAATAAATTATATTAATAACTCAAGATATGTGAAAAATTAATCTGAGACACTCACCTCTGTTGACCTCCTTGATTCCTAAGATTTTGCCAAGATGCATTATTATAAACAAAACTGGAAACAGCATAAATTCCTTTATCTACAAATTGTTGTAACATCACACTGTAATTAAAACAACTTTTATATTTCTAAATGTTAGATACACAATTTTTACGTATCATTTGTGGATAGTAAATTATATTAATAATTTAGGATATATGAATGATTAATCTGAGACACTTACTTTTGTTGACCTCCTTGATTCTCAGGGTATTGCCTAGATACATTATTATAATCAAAACTAGAAACATCATAATTTTCTTTATCTACAGATTATTGTAACGTCACACTGTAATTAAAACAACTTTTATATTTCTAAATGTTAAATACAATTTTTTATGTATTATTTGTGCACAATAAATTATAGTAATAATTCAGGTATGTGAAAAATTCCCCAGATATTGCCTAGATGCATTATTATAATCGAAACTAAGAACAGCATAGTTTTCTATATCTACAGACTGTTGTAACATCAGACTCTAATTAATATAACTCTTATATTTCTAAATGTTAGATATACAATTTTTATGTATTATTTGTGCATAATAAAGTATATTAATAATTCAGGATATATAAAAGGTTAATCTGACAATGAAACATATATCTCTGGTGACCTCTTTGATTCCCAAGATATTGCTTAGATGCATTATTAGAATCAAAACTAGAAACTAGCATAATTTCAAAACTAGCATAATTTTCTGTATCTACAGATTATTGTACCGTCAGACTGTAATTAAAATAACTTTATATTTTTAATGTTAGACATATTTTCAATTCTTTATGTATTATTTGTGCATAATAAATTATATTAATAGTTCAGATTATATGAAAGATTAATCTTTGACACTTACCTCTGTTGAACTTCTTGATTTCCAAAAGATCTTTTAAGTATATTACCATCAGATCCGGAATTTCCTTCATCTGCAGGTTGTCGTGTTATTCCATCTAAGTTATTGACTCCAGTTTTTTTCTTTACGTAGTGAACATTCATTTATGTTATGATTTCTATTCAAATGAGATCTTTAGACTTCTGTTCCTTGAAATATACTAATATTTGTGTCTAAACCGCAATATTTGCAGTTTGCATATGAATCTGTGAGTATGAAATGTGACGATAGTCAAGTACGAACAATTTCTTCTTGTTTTATTTTTATTATGTCTTTGTGTAATGTTTCCAGATGGTTCGTTAAGTTATTTCTATTAAACGCATACTAAATATTTGACATTTTTTGCATTGTGCAGCATATCCATCTTGTTTTGTGAAATATTGCCAAATTACATCCCGAGTGTTTTTTTTCCATTTTAAGTTGTCTTTCTCGTCATAAATTCCGTGATCACGAAATAAATGTACTTTTATAAAATCATTACGTGTATTTTTCTGATAAATTTTTTTACATTTTTTGCATTTTTTCGAATCTTTACCATTTTTACTTATATATTCCCATATCCAACTACGTTCACTCATTTTGCACTGCCGTTACATTCTAACGGTGTCACAGAATGTATGTTACTAAATATGACATGCCGATTATGTCTTTACTAAACATAAATATTGATATACATACTTTTTTAATGTGAACTAATAGGTAAGTCAGTTAGTTTTGTTTTAGTTGCATGAGCCCAGTATAAACAATTAAATTAAGCCATACGTTTCGTTTACATTGTCAAAAAGTAAAGCTTAGCCGTAAAAGTTATCATAAGAACTTATATTAGGTGTTAAACTTAATTCCTGCCGCTACTAGAGGATGCTGGCTCCAACGCCGGCTTCGACGATGAAGTCATATGTCTTTTGTAGTTTAGACATCGCTGAAAGTGATTCAATCCTCATAGATTAGATTTCTCGACGTCAAAGACATTTTCCAATCGACTGAAAATGAATCGCGATAAGCTGTTTTTCCGACATGTGTTTCTTCACTACTTCGACCTCAAGAAAACCGCAGCTGAAGCGCATCGCTTATTATCCGAAGTGTATGGTGATGAAACTCCATCGGAAAGAACATGTAGAGTTTGGTTTGAACGCTTCCGAAACGGTGATTTTGATGTGAGAGACAAAGAACGTCCAGGACAGCCGAAAAAATTTGAAGATGTCGAACTGCAAGAATTGCTCGATGAGAATCCAGCCCAAACGCTTTTAGAGTTGTCGGAACAGTTAAATGTTACTCCAATAGCCGTCTCAAAACGCTTGCATGCCATGGGAAAGATTCATAAGGAAGGGAAATGGCTACCACATGAGTACATCGATAAAGTTCACAGAGAAGAAGAAAATTTATTGATACCATTACATATGATTATTCATAATATCACATATTAATATAATAATCTTAATACAATTTTCTATTATACTAAGAAATTAAAGTACCAATACAATGTATTGGATATTATGTATTGAATACATAATACAAAATTATGCAAAAATTAAAATTACAAAATAAAAATTTTTAATAAATAAAATAAAAATTTTTCTTTATTTTAAGGATACGCACAATTCGTATCTAATACAAAAAAATTACCTTTAGATAAAATATTAAAAATAAACAAAAATAAGAGAAGCAACTAAATTTTTAAAACTCATACTAACTAAGAAATTAAAAATACGTAACAATACATAATGCAAAATTATGCAAAACTTAAAAGTACAAAAGAAAAATTGATTTGAGTTTGAATGAGTTTGAAAATTCACATACGTGCGTGATTTGTTAAATGTTAAATTTTTGATTCGAAATGTTCGAAATGCTTCGAATTCGAACCCTAGGAATTCGAATGCGAATCGAATCGAATTTTAGCAGATTCGATTCGATTCGATTCGAATCCGAATAGTTTTCGCGAATAGAATTCGCACATCTCTACTACAAAACTTATAATAATATATAGATTTCGCAAAAGTATTAATTCATAAAGACATAAAATGTGTAAATGGCATAAGTATCATTCTATAACTATTACAAAAATATTCTAATATTAACTAAGTTCATAAAATGGTTGAATACGAGATTACAAAATTAGTGTAGTAACGACTGGTGACGCGCTAGTTCCTAATATAAACTCCCTTCAATCTTGCTCTTATTCAGTGCGAAAATTACTAGTCGAGACGTCACACCACCCTCCTTAAGTAACAAATACCAATAATACTTCATGGAGAGATTTGCATTTCCGTCTAACTTAGTCCTTAAATCTTGAAACGAGTAGACTATTGATATAGCTTGGGTGATTTGGGTATTTATTATATTATCATTATTATTTCTTATATTATATTATATTCTTCCATTATATTATCATTATTATTTTTCCATTCATTATTATTATTAGTATTAAAATTATCAATCGATCAGTTACTATACTCCGGGCATCCCCTGGTAAAGTCGGTGTAGATCGATTGATAAAAAAAAGCGGAGTACTGAACGTCGAAACTCAAGACGTTACAATACATTGGCTAGAAATTTTTAGTACCGACTGTCAATATCGAAATCGGTATTATCGACTAGCATCTAATATTATCGTGATAAGGAAGATGGCGAATTGTCCAAACCTTCGTCCAATGATGAACAACGTCTTGTGGAACATTTCTTCGCCCCTTACCACCCCATGACAACATTGGTCACATTTCTTCATCCCTCACTGTGGCTTCTCTTGCCATATTGGTCACATTTCTTCACCCCTTCGCCATTCGCCACTCTTGACAACACTTTACGATTGACAAAGGAAACAGAGTTAATCTCAAATTCATCAAAATCTAACTTTACATCGCAATATCTCCGCTCGTAGGGCATATAGGAGAAAATACTTTCTTTATGCAAATCAATCTCAAGCTATCCATTGAGTCTACTTAGAAGTTGATCGAATCAGCTGTTATTGAGATCTAGCAATGGAATGGTCTCTCAAAACTTGGTCTTGCGTAAAAGATGCTCGGTCTATCTCGCGCTTCGTATTGTGCCGCGTGACCATCCTTAATGCGAGACACTACCATGCCTCTTGATGCGTTTTCAATTCAATATTTTTAATATAAATAAAAATGTAAATATTGCTTTATTACAATAATTATCATAATATTGTATCGTACAACAGAAAAGTTAAATAATAATTTCAATGTATATTAGGTGTTAAACTTAATTCCTGCCATTTTTTCGTCTATAAAATCGATTTGTTTCGAAGGGAAGATAAATGAATACCTTAATCAAAGTAATTTCCTTCACCTTAATCAAAGTAATTTCCTTTTCTACTACTTTTTTCCATCTCTCCGGCAACAGGGCAATCCCACGACGGTAGAACGCGGTTCTACCGCCTCTTTCGAGGCGATCCATTTATCCACCCATTTTTGGACTTCGTTGTAACTGGAGAAGTGTGTGTCCGTAAGTGCGTGTTGCATCGATCGGAAGAGATGGTAATCCGACGGTGCCAAGTCTGGAGAGTACGTTGGGTGCGGCAGAACTTCCCATTCAAGCTCGCGAAGTACCTGCTTCACGCTTTTCGCGACATGCGGTCGAGCGTTATCATGCAACAAAATGACTTTGCATCGATTGTTGACTACGGATGATCTTTTTTGCATCAATACGTCACTCAATCGGTATAATTGCTGTTGGTAGCGATCATTCAAAATGGCACTTTCTGACAACAGGTTTCATTAATTTTTATTGCTAACGATTCAAATATATACGGAAAAAATATCTTTATAAAATGTAATATTTAAATTAAATAATATAATACTTATAGTTATCAAATATTAATTACAAGAACCATAGTTTTATTATTTAATTCGATTTAATTCGATTTACTTTGATTCGCTTCGATTTAGTTCGATTCGAATTAATTCGATTCGGTTCGACAAAAATTTCTTGATTCGGTTCGATTCGTTTCGACATAAAAAATCTTTGATTCGCACATCTCTATTTTGTAGTATTATAAGTTTATTAATAATTATGTATTATAGTATTAAGTATTATAAGTTTTGTAATAGTTTAGGAACGGTTTTATATCACGTTCAGTTCGATAGGTTATCTAGATATAAGTTATTAAATAAGCAAGCTTTGATTATGACGCATCAAACGAGCGCCGGGGAAGCAGTATCAAAATCACGCCACCGTTGTTATCTGCAAAATATCGGGAAGTCCACTGGACGCACAAAGAAGAAAGGCGGACAAAGAGGAACCGCCTGGAACTGGAACCGGCGCAGGCAGTCGTGTAGAAGGACAGCACGTCTTCAGCTGCGCGTCTCATTGTAAAAGACAAGAACTCTACTGCCAATTTTTGTAACTCTCTCTATTAAAAGTGTGACAGTGGATTTTTGACTGTGCTGCGGATAGCCGCGGGAATCCAGTGTTCGGGCGGCGGAATCGAAGGTTGAGTGAATAGGCGTTTGTGTTCCCTTATAACTAAGTTTATTCTAAGACTATTACTATGTACAATATATACAGTTCCGGTATTGCCGGATTAACCCCCTTGAGTGCAGTTCCGAGAATACTCGGGGTTTCGAAATTGTCGTTTTTGCGCTGTCCCGAGTATACTCGGGGTAAGACTTTCATGGATAACTTTTGATAGGATCACTTTTATAACATGTTTGACCTCTCAAATTAAAGCTTATGGATTGGGGATGAAGGTAAATGCATTTATATTATTGAATTTATTATCCTTCTTGTGAAAAATTACTCAGAAAATCGTGAAAATTTTGCAATTCAGGAGAACTTTATAAACTTAAAGATTTAAATATAGCCTTTTATATACAATTTAAAATTAAATAAAATAATAACTTTTCGATTTTTAACGTCACTAAAATTAAATATAAGATCAAGAAAATGAAAATTCAAGATGGCGGCCGGGAAATTGCTCTTTTTTTAAATAAAAAGTAATAAATTTTATTTTTTTATTAATTTGACTTAAAAGTGGATACTGGGGAGGTTTCTGATATTGTTAAATTCAAATATGAGTTCAAAAACAGCAAATACAAGATGGCGATCAAAAATTTGCTACGTCTTTGTGTACAAAATAGTGGGTTGCATTTTCTAATTTTTTTTTTTTTTTTTTTACTGTGAGAAAAATCTTCAAAAGACACGAAATAGTAATGGGTACCTACTTAGTAGTGTCGGATTTTTACCGACTAAAAAACTCACGCTTTACGATAACAACCAGATTAGAATACACCAAAAAAAAATTTTATAGTTATACTTTATTTTCATTTGATATCCCATTTATTATTTCTGTATAACTTTTATTTTTTAATATTTTTTTTAAAAAAAAAAAATTTTTTTTATATTTTTTTAAATTATTTTTTAGATTTGTTTAAATTGTTTTGAAATGTTTTTTTGAAATTTTAATAAAATTTTTTAATAAAAATTAGAATTTAGGCAAAAGATTTTAAAATTCTTCTTTTGTATGATATATCTCAAAACAAGGAGCTGCACATAAATTAACATTACATTCTTCACAATAGAAACGAGTCTCCTTTCGTACACTTTTGCCATTTAATTTTTTAGAGCAACAAACTATGCACCTTCTAGTTACATTAGCTTTATTCTCATTGGGTGGTATTATCTTAGCAAAATGCCTTCCTATCAATCTATCATTATGAAAATAATTTTTTTTTTTCGTTGATCTTATTTTCTTTGATCTTCTTATAAATGACTAAATAGGATTAGCCATTTTCAAAATTGTTAATATTTCATTCAAAATTAATTATTTAAGACTCATGACACAAAATAATTGGATTTTAAACTTAATAGTTAGATAACAGCCCGTAAAATCAACATTATAGGCGCAATTTTCGTAAAATGACGCCATATTGGGTCCGCCATTTTGAATTTTTTTAAAAAACCAAAAAATTCGGTTTTAGCACTCAATAAAAAATAAAAGTACACCTCCCCCCTAACGAAATAATGCGTCAAATTTTCGGTGCATTTTGGACCGGAAAAGTCAGGGGAATTGAATACGCAGGGGGGTTAATGATTTGTTCGCTGGCGCTGGTGCGCGTGAATGCGGCTTAATAGCCGTCGGAAGCGTTCGGCTCGGTCCGCCGTCGTTCGGCGGCGTGATATCGCTGATTGTGTTCAAGCGGAATCGCGGGACTTCGCGGTATTTCGGCGGCGCGACGCTGATCGCGGAGATCGGGCGGAATCGGTGGACTTCGCGGTATTTCGGCGGCGCGACGCTGATCGCGGAGATCGGGCGGAATCGGCGGACTTCGCGGTCTTTTGGCGACGCGGCTCTAGTCGCGGAGATCGGGCGGAGTCGGCGGACTTCGCGGTATTTCGGTGGCGCGGCTCTGGTTACAGAGATCGGGCGGAATCGGCGGATTCCGTCTTGCTTCGTGCGGTTGCGGATTAATTCGCGATGCGAATTAAAGGGATGCTAGGAGAGGTGGAGGGCCTCTCATCACGAGGCGGGGGTTGTCACTCAGCTCGTGACTTGCCACTCAATACGTGGTCTTCGGAAACAAACTACTCAGCTCGTAGTCGGCTTGATATACAGGCAGACAATTGTCGTTCAGCGCACGACTCTCGAAGATGCTCAACTCGCACCCCGAAGGAATTGCTCGCTCAACACGCGTGCGGATAGGATCCGGAGACTATGTCTTCGGTGGAAAGACCTGCTCAACACGCTGGTCGTACGGAAGATGAATTTTTACTGAAAAATCGGCGATATTTATATTCACAGATCGGTGACGGGAGGGTTGACGCGGTGCGGAAACAATTGTTTATGCCGGGGGTGACAGGACATGTTTGTTAACGGAACGCTTCGTTACAAAAGGAAGGCACAAAATCTTATCTGATTTGACGAAAGGATCATTTACTCCCTCATCCCGTTAAACCCGGTAAAGGCAGGGTGATAAAAAGGGAGAACGTCGTTACGTCATTAATTGTCTGCAGAAGGTACGCTGACCAGATCACGTAACAGTAGTTTAGCCAATGTATTGTAACGTCTTGAGTTTCGACGTTCAGTACTCCGCTTTATTTTTCTGGTCAATCGATCTATACCGACTTTACCAGGGGATGTCCAGAATATAGTAACTGATCGATTGATAATTTTAATACTAATAATAATAATGAATGGAAAAATAATAATGATATAATGGAATATAATGGAAGAATATAATATAATATAAGAAATAATAATGATAATATAATAAGAGAATAGTAATAAAATAATAATGGGAGTTCGGTTCGAGCCTTCGTAGCGAGCGGTCGTGTTTGTTTATGTAGAGCGTAGTGCGTAGACGAGTGTATATTCTGACTTTCTGAGTGTTCTAACCTTCTGTTATCGATCGGTTTTTTGGCAAGTTTTGCTTTGGTTTAGTGCCTTGAAATTTTTTGTGCAGGCAAACTGCGGTTGCAGCTTGCAATGCTACATAACCCTTCCGCAATGACCTCGACTACCGATGGTCTTGCAACTTCTTCAGTTCCTGTGCCTCAAGCTACCCAAGTATCGTCCTACGTCTCCGCAACAGCTTCATCTTCTTGTCCAAAGAAAGACCAGGCAGTTATCGAATCTATTGAGGGATAGTACTAAAAATTTCTAACCAATGTATTGTAACGTCTTGAATTTCGACGTTCAGTACCGCTTTATTTTTCTGATCAATCGATCTACACCGACTTTACCAGGGAATGCTCGGAATATAGTAACTGATCGATTGATAATTTTAATACTAATAATAATAATAAATGGAAAAATAATAATGATAATGAAAATGGAAGAATATAAGAATATAATAATGATAATATAATAAGAGAATAGTAATAAAATAATAATGAATAAAATAACAATAGGAAAATAATAATGAATATGAAAATAATGATTAATCTCACCTAAATAAAGGGGGAAAAGTTCAGCCTCGGCTTGGATTTTATGGGAGTGATCAGATGGTAGGAATTGGTACAGCTTGATTCAAAATTACCTTTCTCGGAAGGTATTAAAATCGCAATGCTGAATGACTTCAACTCCCGCGCGACAAATATTATAACAGAACTCAGTGAACGCAGTGAATAACTCAGTGACTATAAAATTATAAGCCTTAGAGTCAAAACGTTTTCTCGGCACGGAGTATTTTCTTACTAATCGAACTGCATGGATCGTCGCCGGCAAGATCCGCTGTTCGTCTTTTCTTTTAACTTCTTCTTTGTGCTCAGTAGCTTCCTGGTATTTTGTAAATAACGTGATATGTGACTTTGTGTCTCCGATGTGGTGCCGATCAATGAAACTTCTTGCGATGAATACTGGTTATTACGAATACAATGATATAAAATCCCAGCACTAAATTATTATCTCCTGAGTTAAACAATACGAAAATAAAATAAAGAGCACTTAAATACAAAATAATAGAGTAAATAATGAAATAAAAAATACTTAAATATTATAACATATAATAATATTATTTGCAGTGATAGAATATCGTGTGTGAAGCAACTATATTTTGCATTATTAAAAATTTGAAAACATTAGATTCAAGCTCACACCCTTAGAATGAATGATACGGTAAAACAGAGAGGAGCGAATTGAGCGACGTTACAATATCAAGTCGCAATCTCTTTCTACGTACGTATGTATGTATGTATGTATGTATGTATGTATATATATATATATGCATCTTTCTAGTACACACTACAAACACATACATACGTACATACATACTTACACACGCGTGCTTGCGTGCGTGCGTGCGCGCGCATATAATAAGAAGTAACATATTTATGGTTCTTTTGTTTCATTTCAAGAGATTATATTAAGAGTATTTTAGTGCCTCTTTTTGTACTCTATTTTGTTTTATATTTAATATAAACATGAGGAAGTTACAGATTGAAGGATATGAACAGGTGTTATTACTAAAAAATTAACAGTTTATTTTCGAAGGCATAAAAAGACAAAAATACTATGTACGTTTGAACTATACTAACAATAAGTTATCAACACAATAATTTAAATTAAATTTAAATTAAAAAGTATTATATAACATTTGAAAAAGTTGATTGTAAAAAAGAATATGTTTGCAACAGGATTATCAGGACTGTCTCAAAGAATTGTACTATCTTTACTTGAACTACCTTTTTTTAACACATTTTTAAATCACAACATGTTATTTGTCTAAAAAGAAAGATTTTCAGTCAATATGTCAATTTTCAATATGTCTAGACAATTCTAACATATAGGACAGAGACGCGCACACTTCTCAAAAAAATAATTAACAAAATTTGCACTGAAAAAGCAATGAAACAAGCAATGGGCTTATATCTAAAGTCTAATCGATTGTGTGCCATATGTGGAAATTCGAAAAAGAACCTGTGCTACCGATACGATTGAACGAATAGCCACGCTAAAATTAAATTGGGTGAGACATGTTAGAATAACAAACGAAAGAAAATACACATTCTTAAATAAAGATCAAAGTCCGATGTCTACAGAAGTAGATATCGTCCCCTCATTAGACATCTGATGACATTCGAAAGGTATATCTTGGATGGCTACAACAAATAGAAAACTTGAGAAGTAATATCGAGAGGCTTATACTCAGCACACTGGACAGAAATCAGCTCATTCATTATATTAGCATCAAAAGTTAAATCGATTTAAGTATGATATTATTGAATTTATTGTTAACGAACGAATATAATTGTGATTTCCAAAGAATCAGTGCACAGTTTAAGTAGGAAAAAGTATAATAATCTACACAAATATATATTATTAGGCTACAATAGACCAGCTCGACCGATGATGTCTTTATTTACCATTAAAAGATTAATTATATTGTATATTTTTTATTGAGCAGTACTATACTCACGAGTCAAGTCTCCCTAAGATTATTAAAGTACTTTAAAGAAAGAATCATATTAATAAATGTAACGTTTGATTTTAATAGTTATGTTGAGTGGCATGATAATAAAATATTTTTATAATTGCTGTATAAACATTAGAGAATTTTTTGAAGAAAATTAGTCGATTCTGCGCAGAAGCCGTGTCCAAAATTGATCCAATTCACTGAAAAAGAATGTATGAAAGATGATCTATGTGCAAATATTCGTTCAGAACTGGTGGACATTGCATGTTCGTTTCTTGTACATGAAACTTTATGCACAAAAATTTATACCAAAAATCAGTCCAATTTACTAAAGAATACGGTAACACACACTTTTGACACTTTGTTGTACAATAAATTTAATTCATTTACAATATACATCAACAAAACAAATTAATTTGCAATAGCAATTGCTTTACGATGGTCTTCCTGTAGGAAATTGATAGTGTCTTTGTCATTTCCCGTTTGACATGCTTACACTTTACCAGTATTTCCTTATTCATCACAATATCACCATTATTCAAATCATTTTGTCCAAATAAAATCTAGACACAGAAAAGAAGAAAACAAGGTATTATTTGTCATATAATTAATACTTATAAATAAACTCAATAATTATGGCATCTCGTCATTCCCAGTGGGAAAGGGTGAGGTATTCGCTGTGTTAGCAAAAACAGAATTCTTATTAAAAAATGTAAATATATATATATATATATATATATATATATTTTACATTTTTAAATATACATATATATATTTACATTTTTATCGGTAGAATATTTACGTTTTTGTTGGTATACATATACATATATTTGGATGTTGATTTATATATATATATCTTAAATTAATATTAATTAATCAGTTCTGCAACATAAATCAACATCCAAATATACTATATATATATGTATACCGAATATGTATGTGGATTTATGTTGCTCAACTGATTAATTCAGGAGAAACTGAAATAGAAAATTTTAAAATATCTTGACTTTATTTGCTTTTAATAATTTACATTGTTGTGCATAATTGTTTTGTTCATAAAATTGTCTAATGCCAACTCATACATAATTTGGCTACGTATGCATACAATCCTACCGACAGAGAACTTCTGTGCACTAGCGGTTTCGTGCAGGATACGATTGATAATCTTCTGCATACTGTATTCATGCAGACCGGTACAGCAGAATTCTGTAGAAATCACCACTGTGAAGTTGGCCCCTCATTTTAAAAAATTTGAAAATTTTATTAGAGTTCTGATAGCCCCCCTAAGAGTTCTAAAGTTCTCTATCAGTTTTAGAAATAGTTCCGTCATTTAAAACAAAAAAAATAGCATTTGAAGATACGGGGGGGCTAACTTCACATTTTGTGCAACTTTAACATGGCATAACTTTTTTGTTATCAATTTTAGAGCTTTGGTTATTAAGGATAATTGTTAGAACTCTTTGGGGGGCTATCAGAACTCTCAATAGAACTGTCAAGTTCCGAAAAAAATTTTCACCCTTAAAATAGGGGTAATAAATTTTTCGGAAATCAGCAGTTCTCTCGAGAGTTCTGGTAGCCCCCCCAAGAGTTCTAACAATTTTTCTTAATAATCGAAGGGCTACGACGCGAAATTAAAAAGTTCTCGCTGGTTGAAGTTGCAGAATCGAAAATTTTCAAAGTCCCACAAGGGTAGAAGAGTTCATTTTTTTCGGAAATCAGCAGTTCTCTCGAGAGTTCTGGTAGCCCCCCCAAGAGTTCTAACAATTTTTCTTAATAATCGAAGGGCTACGACGCGAAATTAAAAAGTTCTCGCTGGTTGAAGTTGCAGAATCGAAAATTTTCAAAGTCCCACAAGGGTAGAACATTTTTTTCGGAAATCAGCAGTTCTCTCGAGAGTTCTGGTAGCCCCCCCGAAGAGTTCTAACAATTTTTTGTGGGACTTTGAAAATTTTCGATTCTGCAACTTCAACCAGCGAGAACTTTTTAATTTCGCGTCGTAATTATTAAGAAAAATTGTTAGAACTCTTGGGGGGGCTACCAGAACTCTCGAGAGAACTGCTGATTTCCGAAAAAAATTTCTACCCTTGTGGACTTTGAAAATTTTCGATTCTGCAACTTCAACCAGCGAGATTCTTCGATTATTAAGAAAAATTGTTAGAACCAGCGAGAACTTTCTACCCTTTTTGAAAATTTTCGATTCTGCAACTTCAACCAGCGAGAACTTTTTAATTTCGCGTCGTAGCCCTTCGATTATTAAGAAAAATTGTTAGAACTCTTGGGGGGGCTACCAGAACTCTCGAGAGAACTGCTGATTTCCGAAAAAAATGTCTACCCTTGTGGGACTTTGAAAATTTTCGATTCTGCAACTTCAACCAGCGAGAACTTTTTAATTTCGCGTCGTAGCCCTTCGATTATTAAGAAAAATTGTTAGAACTCTTGGGGGGGCTACCAGAACTCTCGAGAGAACTGCTGATTTCCGAAAAAAATGTCTACCCTTGTGGGACTTTGAAAATTTTCGATTCTGCAACTTCAACCAGCGAGAACTTTTTAATTTCGCGTCGTAGCCCTTCGATTATTAAGAAAAATTGTTAGAACTCTTGGGGGGGCTACCAGAACTCTCGAGAGAACTGCTGATTTCCGAAAAATTTATTACCCCTATTTTAAGGGTGAAAATTTTTTTCGGAACTTGACAGTTCTATTGAGAGTTCTGATAGCCCCCCAAAGAGTTCTAACAATTATCCTTAATAACCAAAGCTCTAAAATTGATAACAAAAAAGTTATGCCATGTTAAAGTTGCACAAAATGTGAAGTTAGCCCCCCCGTATCTTCAAATGCTATTTTTTTTGTTTTAAATGACGGAACTATTTCTAAAACTGATAGAGAACTTTAGAACTCTTAGGGGGGCTATCAGAACTCTAATAAAATTTTCAAATTTTTTAAAATGAGGGGCCAACTTCACAGTGGTGTAGAAATCAACAAATTTTTATACAGATTACCATACAAATGTCATGAATTAAATTTCAGGATAACAAATCGACTGGCAAGTAGTTTTGGTGACTACTTTTATGGAATAATTTGTATCGTGATGTGTATAAGAGCACTAAATTATTATTTTTACGAAGACATATGAGCAGTTCCACGTATACAATTAATTTGTGGCAATTAAGCAAACACTTTGTTTAATAACAATTACGGGATGTATTACGATACATTAAGTGCACTTGTGAGATCAATTTATTTGTTTCCATTGTCATTAAACTTTCAAAATTCATGTTATAAAATCTCATATATACAAAGTATAAAAAGTTTAAAAATGTATAAAATTTTGATTATGATTAAACAAGTATTTTTTGTAATATACTTTCTTAAAATTGTAATCGTATTACCTTATCATCTTTCTAGACGCAATTATTATGAACAATTTACGATTATATAATTGTGTAGTCAATTTTATGATTAAAGATATGTAAGTGTATTAAGGTTCTAAAGCTATTTTCCAAAACGTACATTTTGTCAATTGCAATTTATTTATAATAGGAAAAATCGAAACGGGAAATACGAATTATAAATTGTGCGTGTCGCAGTTACATACTTTCATTTCCTCTTTCTAATCTTCTCATTTCTTTAAAGTCTTATGCTTTCTGTCTTTTGCTTTACACTCACCTAAATTTAATTAAAAACAGTTAATATATATTTCTATATTTATAAAAAACTAAATTTAAAAAAAAACTAAAAATATTTAGAAACAAGATTATTCTGCTATTATCGTTTTGTAAAAGTCTCATGCGTAAATGTTCAAGGTTTAAATTTAAATAATCTGATTCAACACAGAAATAGATGAATGTCTCATAAATCAATTTTATTAAAGTACCCGAAACAAAGCCGATTATACGTTATAACTTGTGTAATAGCAATTTTATAATACAACAGTTAACCAAGAAAAGATGAAGCAATATAGGACCCTTTGAAACTGTAAGAAATATACTTCCGCATTTTAGAGCGTCGCTGTAAATTGCATCACACTTACTGGTAATTATGCACGCATGCGCGCGTGCACACACACACGCGCATACACGCACAAGTTCAGAGAAAAAGAGAGAGAGAGAGAAAGAGAGAGTCTGAAAAATTTGATTTTTTAATGTACTTTATCACGTATCTGTGTACGAATTTCTTTTTCAAATTTTAAGAAACTTTTAGTAATTTTTTTTTTAGTTATTGTGTTTTGTTTCTTATTTGGCACTCAAAATTGGATTTTTTAATAGATAATATTTAATTAATTAATTAATATTTTTTAATTAATTAATATTTAATATTTAATATTTAATTAATTAATATTTTTTATGGAAAACTAAGAAAAAAATATAAAAGATTGTATATCAGAAACAACATTGATAATAGTTCTAAAAAATATTAAATAAATATGTGTTATAAATTAATTCCTCGAAGCACAATGCCTTTGAAAAATTAATTACAAAGTATTCATACCTTAAATCTAAAGTAATTTCAATTTATTGATTTCTTTTTACTCACTTTTCCCAAGTAAACACATTTTTCATTCTAGTTTTTCGTAGCCATTGATATCGTTAACCGAGAGGGTTTCCGGATGGATACCACGTGCGTGTTGGGTACTTTGCCGACGTTTCGCAAACATTGCAGCTCATCAGAATTCTCATCAGAATCGGAGCTCCTAGCCCTGATAATGCAAGCTGAAATGTTTGCGAAACGTCGGCAAAGTGCCTAACACGCACGTGGCATCCCTCCGGAAACCCTCTCGGTTAACATTTTTCATTCTTAGATATTATTTTCCATTTTTTCTTTTAACAATTACGAGTTCTAAGAATTAAAAAAAAGCAATAAAGTAATGTTTTAAATAGATTACAATTTTTAAAAAGTTATGTTACAAAGTATTCATTTAATCATAAAATTTATATATATGTATATATATATGAGATTTTTACCACATAAACTTTGATGACAATGTGCATAAATAAATTGATCTCGCAAATGCGCTAAATGTTCCGTAATTGTTAAACGATGTATTTGCTTCATTGCTACAAATTAATTATATTATGTCGATTAGCATCAGTATTTGTCGCAAGGCTGAAACGAAAACATTATTGTGTCTTTGCTACATTCAACTAAATCGGATATAACATTGTAAGAACATTTATATTTTTGTCTTATCCTTTTAAATGTTAAAAGTAATTATATATTAATTAGTGATAAGTAAATATTGACCGTTAAGTCAGTAAATGGATATTTTGCGTAACATTCTTTATAGTGATTTAGGATGCTTATTAGCATTAAATAATTAAATTGATTTAAATTGATTTAAATATGTTTAACTATTTCAATAAACTGTACTATTTCAAGACAAATGCTCGGCGGTTAAGTAAAAAAAGTATATTTTATATAATATGTAAAAATAATATTAAGTTACCAAATCCAGCTTGACCAAAAACAGTTCTCAATTTACTTATTAATTGTTAATTATTCTTTTGAAAATTTATTTATCTAAGAAATAAAAATGCTACTATCATCGCCATCATAATAAAAATAAAAATAAAAAGTTTTAATTTTACAGTTCTCATATAAATATATAAATACACACATATATGTGTGTGTGTGTGTATTATTGTGCGCATGCGCGCGTGTGTGTGGTGTGTGTGTGTAATTATTACATAGCAAAAAGCATCAGCAAAGTTTTTTTGTAAAAAATTAGATATAATAAATATTTTTTAGAGATTTTGCTGATAAAATCGATAATATTATATAGATATCTCTTATATACAATAAAAGAGAAAACAAATTTTTTTTTATTTACATTATTTTATTTTTTTTTTTATTTTATTATTTTATATTATTATTTTTTTTTTTATTTATAAAATTTAAAATATAATAACAATTATATGACCCATACAAAAAAACAAGTGAAAAAGGGGATAGTCTGTACAGGCCATAATTTATCAATCTTTTCTCTCTTAAAATAAAATTGTCTTAGATACTTAAAGTATTTCTTGAAAAAATAGTCTTTAAAGAATTCAATTAGAAAAATATCATGGATCAAATCAAGTCAAAAGTAAAAAAATCATCAAAATCATCTTAATCTAGCAAACAACTTCAAAACTTTTCGTCGCCAGTGAATAATAATAAACAGATTTCAATTTTTTTCAATCTATCTGACCAACTTTATTAATTGTTAACACGACGTTTCGACCTCTGATTTAGGTCCTTATGTCAACGTCTTATGCGTTAAATATTTATTATATTATATATTATTTTTTACTATACTTTACTCGACGAGTAAAGCAAAAATTGCTGATTATTTGTCTCACTCTTTCAAAAATTCTCAAGTTCAGTTTTATACAATAAATTTCTTTTACATTTTACGTATTATTTATATGCAAAATATTTAGATTTTATAGAATTGTACATGTAATTGTACACGCTTCTATCCCGTTACTAATTCCTCGACTTTAATTAGCTTCTAGATTGATGTAGTTTGGGCGCAATGTCAATGAGACAGATATCAGCGTGTGTTTTCCATCTGTATAATTAGATGTAAAACTTTATACACTTGATAATGACCCAAATCAGAGGTCAAAACGTCGTGTTAATAATTAATAAAATTGGCCAGACAGGTCGAAGAAAATTGAAATCTGTTAATCTAGCAAAATTTCTAGTAATTATCATTCCAGCTTTGAAACTTCCCACAAAACGAACGCCAAATGCGCAAGCGCTTGTCAATGTACTCTGATATAAAATTATTACATTTTCTTTGACTAGTCCAACATCAATTGATTGATTCAACTTTCACGACTACTTCTGTTTTAAAAGCTTCATGTTGAGTGCCAGAGTAAGCTATTGTGCTACCATCTAAATCCTTGTCGAACAGCAACAACAGTTTTATCGGTATGGTTACCGCAGCGTGAGCACGTGGCACGGACTGGTGGTCTTCATATTGATCGACCTGAATCTACGCTCCGTTCGGCGCGTTGACTAGCGCGCTTGTCAGTACCCTGAAAGCGCTTGTACGCTGCATTTACAGCGTAATCGCGACCGCATAGTCGCATCGTGGCATTTCGCGAACTGCAACGTACTGCATACCCTCATACCCTTTCGTTACGTGTGTTTCATCGTCACTGTGAATCCGTGATGTAGACTCGTCGATAGACGCGCTAAGATGTCTGATCTTTGAAGAAGGTGTAGGCACAGAGCAGTGTCGGATCTCGTTAAAGAGTTGGCAATCGAATCTAAGGTCACGACAATAATTAATCATTGTTAAAGATGACAATGACCAATCAAAAAAAGTAGATTTTGTGTTTCCAGACGTCGTTTAAAAACAGGTCACCAGTGTTGTCATGAAAAAAGATCAACCCTTCTAGACTCCGTGGTGCTATAAAAGTATGTGAGAATTGTGATTAGGTAATACATTAATGTATTAAATATACTTTGCAATCTGTCTTACAGATATAAGTGACATTCTTCTGAATTTTGTATGGGGTTTTGCCCAGTATTCTAATCATTATAGTTGGCTAAATATCTCTTATAGTTAATTTATTATTAACGTGAAATAAGATCTAAATATTTTGCACATAAATAATACGTAAAATGTGAAACAAATTTAATGTATAAAATTAAACTTGAGAATTTTCGAAAGAGTGAGACAAATAATTAGCAATTTTGCTTTACTCATCGAGTAAAGTATGATAAAAAATAATATATAATATATAATATTTAACGCAAAAGACGTTGACATATAGAAAAAAATTAATACTTTAATATGCATTTATTAATTTTTGAAGAATAGAGTATTTTAGAAGAAAATTAAAATAAATAGAAAAAGTATTTATAGCTTTCTTATTATCTCTAAAATTACTAAGTATTACATAACTGTTTTATGATGTTAAAATTCTTATCAAACTTTCCTTTATTCATGCAATTATATATAATACTTTATATTAAATAAACTAATTTATTTTAATAAATTACATATATATATTTACTATAGGTAATTAATACTATAACTTAGAGAATTTTAGCACATAAATATTCAACACAAAAAACTTAATGCTACATAATTAATAATTTGTTATTATTATCACGAAATCCCAACATTAAGTTTTATGACAGTTTCCAATTAAGATTGTATTATCCATAAAGTCATTTCAATTAATCTTCTTTTATTATAATTAAACTCACCAAATTTCAAAAAGTTTTCCGAGGTTGTTCAAAAATTATTGCATTTTGAAATTAACACGTAGGTTATGGAATAAAGCTACATATGCACCTTCATCGTAGAAAATATCACAGAACCTTCGGTGACAGATCTTTGAAATTTTGCATGTCGATACATAATTAAATAAGCTACGTTTTGCAAAATTGGAACCCTACACTAAAAATTGAAGGAGCTATCAACGAAAAACGCGTACAGTCACCATCAAAAGTTAAATTAATACATGGCGAATCGCAAATAAGAGGTGGAAATTAGTTGAATGTTTTGATAATATTACATTATCCAAAATTTTATTTGCATAATTGATAAAACAAACATGAATTTGATTAACATTTGTGAAAATTATTGCATATCGTATATTTAAGATAGCAAAATATTAATTTAACCTGAGCATTTACTTTAATTGTACAATGTTATTTTCGTGTTTAAGTAGCTTAAGCAGAATTGATGAAAAATATTTATTATAGGTGATACTCCAGTAAATTGGATCTGTATATCTGTAGAGATTGTCCTATGAATTTAATTCGAAGACTGATTCCGTAATTTCAGGGACGGCTTGATATATACGGCTGAATCGGCTAGCGCTAATCGGGCGCTACTCAATGTTTGAGAAAGTCTCGACATGACGCGAAGCTAAACAAAGTGTAAGGAGATCCTGCCGCTGTCAGCATGTGGACGAATTACTTGATAGTGGGTAAGTGTGCATGCGTCCTTGATGAGACTTCCCATTTAATCCCGAAAGGTTCTTCTTATATTTTAAGAAGATAGCATCGTGGAACTGAAATACGTTTCTCCCTTACGTAAATGTCGATCATATTCAACGATATTCAACGTCTAGTTTTTTGAAATTAGAACACTTTGAAATAGAACAATTATTATAATCCTGTCATTTGAAGTTCAGACAAAAAAGTCCATGTACCCAAAGTACAGGATAATCCTTTTTAAATATTAAATACAAATAAATATTAAAATACAAATAAATAATCATGATTGTTTACGTCAAAGCATCGATAATTCTGGAAATCTAATGTAAATTGGTTACGGTCTCACTTGCAATTACGAACCTTATTATCCAGATCTAGAAATCATAGGTGTTATACATTAGATCAATCAACACGCGTACGGCCGCTGCTTCCGTGCTGCTAGGTACGTGGACACGTACGTACGTAAGATTCATGAAGAAAAAGCGTATATTTTTTTTTTAGAAATATAGAGGACTGCAAAATAAAGATATACAGATTAATATTCACCGTTCTACATGCAATAAAAATTCTTAACAAATAAAATGAATAATTTTATAAATTATACTTAAAATACAAGTCCTCTATATTTCAAGTCAAATACAGTCAAAGGTATTTTCAAAAAAGTGCGTCAGGCATCTCCAAATTGTTTTGGTTCACTAATATAAACAATTGTTGCTGAGTATTTTATCTATGCAAAATTTGCAATATATTACAAAATGTAATAATATAAAAATTGCGAAAACCTTCTCTTTGCCAGTGATAAGAAATTCTAGGAAAAAGTAATAACTGACTTCAAACTGTCACAAGTGATATAATAATTAACGTTTATTATACGTTTCGACCTTTGGTTTAGGTCCTCTTCAAGTATATCTATAAATATGATGTGAAGGAACTATAACAATCGTTTAAGGCGCAAATTTATACATATTAAATTAAAAACTTACATGATAAGCAGTCCGATAAACAAATAATACAAAATTACAACATTGATAACGACATAAATTGGTTGAGATTTCGATAGACATAAAAGGCGTCTGTTGTTAGTGACAACGAAGAAAAGACTGAGCAAGATTGAATCCGACAGTGTGACGTACGGGACAAAATTATAATAAATAAATAAAATAAAGAGGACAAAAAACAGTATGTATAAGTAGAAAAATCAGGTCAATAGTCTAAAATGTAAACAAAAGTAAATAAGAGAAGGTTGTGTCAAGTAAAAGTAAAAATTATAAAATATTAAGAAGTCCGTCGTATATCGCAGTCAAATTCTCTGTATCCCTTTGGGAGTTAATTGCAAAATTGCATTTCTTGATAAAAAGCATTTCCGCAATCTCCCTTTATGTATGTGTCTCCTTATGTAGAATTATAGGATTGTCTCAGTCAAATTCATGGTCATAAAATAATATATGCTTGCTAACGACAGAATGATTTGTTGTATGTTTTTTGATATCATTCTAGTGTTTCTTTAACCGGGTAATCAGTCGTTTCGTTTGCCCTAAGCACGCGTTGCAATTCAAGCATTTAATTTCGTAGACTAATTCCGTTTGTTTAAGAACACTCAGAGTATCTTTACCTTTCTTTATAATAAAATCCAATCTATTGAAGATAGAGTACAGCACTTTCAGATTGGCGTTCGTTATATATATATATATAGAACGCCAATCTGAAAATTCGTTTAATGTTTTTTCCGACTTCTTTAGAGAACGGAATGACAATGCAGTTTCTCGCATCGAAAGCAATGTTGTCTTGAGCATTATTGTGTCTGTACTGTAACTCCTTTAGTCTTTCATTAATATGATGGTTTATGATGTGTTTGGGGTAGAGATTGTTGCGCAGAATTTCTTTGATTACTATAATATTACTTTGGTGGAATCTCTCGTCAGAAAATAAGATATCTTTTACAAATGTCTCTTATTTATTGTTTACATTTTAGACTATTGACCTGATTCTACTTATACATACTGTTTTTTGTCCTCTTTATTTTATTTATTTATTATAATTTTGTCCCGTACGTCACACTGTCAGATTCAATCTTGCTCAGTCCTTTCTTCGCTGTCACTAACAACAGACGCCTTTTATGTCTATCAAAATCTCAACCGATTTATGTCGTTATCAATGTTGTAATTTTGTATTATTTGTTTATCGGACTGCTTATCATGTAAGTTTTTAATTTAATATGTATAAATTTGCCCTTAAACGATTGTTATAGTTCCTTCACATCATATTTATAAATATACTTGAAGAGGACCTAAACCAAAAGTCGAAACGTATAATAAACGTTAATTATTATATCACTTGTGCCAGTTTGAAGTCAGTTATTACTTTTTCCTTGAATATAAAAATTGTTTTTTATTTGGAAACGCATTTAGTTATTTTTATATTTATTGCACTTTGCATGTATTTTTTCTATTTTTCTACTGTTCTTGGTATCTTTATATTTTCTATAGATTATATAGGTAATTATAGAAAATAAGCAAAAATAAAAATAAAATGAAGGTTGTGTAAAAGGCTGTGAATAAGGAGTAGTGAATGAATAAAGATTTAAGTAGGTAACAAATAAGGGAAAAGAACAAGTAATAAGAATTGGAGTAGAGGTAGATTTTAGATATGTTGACATAGATAGGTATTTATAGATTTAGATATAGGTATACGATCATCTATAACTAGAAATTAGAATGCGAATATGAAAGGATTGGGAAAATAAGAAAGAAGGAAAGAATGGAAGGTATGAATGGTTAGATTCGATGTAACCAAGTCCCTCTTCTTGGCATTGTATAGCTGAAGAGAATAAAGTATATTATTTTATTATATATTATTATATATTATTTATATTATTATATATTTTCTGTATATCTTTAATACAGAAATTGTATATTTTTATAATTTTTACAAAATATCTAATAGTGGAAATAACGTTTCGACTACACGGACTACACTACATTAGTTCGAATTTCAATTTTATAAAATCGTATAACATCTATTTGTCTTTGCTCGTTTATTTTGATATTGGCCTTTGTTTTTCCTTTAGTTAGTTTTATTATTCCAACGAGCGGTATTATTCACTTGATTGTTTATAATTTTTATTTGATATTCTATTACACTATCGGAAAACCCTACGTTTCTTACAAACAATATCAGATTCTGTATACAATAATCGCCAAAATACAGCCTACAAACATAATAAGAATATTAATTTATAAATAGTTTACTTACAGTGTTACATGATATAACCTGGCCGTAAACATTAATTATAGTAGCACTACTCAACACGGCTAGTTATAAATGTTACAAGTAGATGCAATTGCTTCCGATTGAAATAACTTTATACATACCATGCTGAAATTGTTAATCCTTTGGCCTTTCACATTGTCGTAAAATACCAAAGATATATGAAAGAATTAAAAAACCTGAAGTAATTAAGACAAAGTTGAATTACTATCTACGTCATATTTTAAATATATGCATGTATCATTTTTAACTGGAGCAAAAATTTATTCAAACATCCATTGCATTATGCGAGATTTCTAGCTTTTCAAGTTTCGTTTTTCCATAGCACATGTCAGTCTTTTTATATGTTTCCTAAACAGTTATAAAATATTAAATACATTTGGAAACATATAAAACGTGCCACCTGAGTATTATCTTCTTTGAGATAAACATTCTATAAGTACATAATACAACACCTATGCTTCAAGGCTCTTTTAAAACTGTATGACCAAGTTTGATTTCTAAGTCACGCCCTCCGTTATTGCTATTTACTGTTCTATATTTTTCTGTACTATATGCTTTCTACATACGTATTTATACCGCATGTGTGTCATATTTTATATCCTACATATACTCCTTCGTCAATTCTTTACTATACACCTCATAATCTGCAAGAGCGAAAGCGCAGCAAGATCAGAATCAGCCAGCGAACCGAAAAATCTGGACGTGACTGCCGCACGATCCGTCTTTGATCAATCGAGTGATAGTATTATTAGCTAGCACAACTATCAGCGGTCCCCAACATCGTTAATATCGGTATGCTAGAGCCGTGCTATAGAAATAGCGGTTGTAATGGTAGTCGCAACCACCGTAGCCGTTATATAATAGCGCTAGTCGCTTGCGTTACCACAGATCACCAAGTTACTTAAGTTAGCAACCTACGCACATTGCCAATACACATTGCCTAAAGCAGTAACGAATCTTTCGTTTTCAGCGGCAATTGTACTCGCGGTTGCCAACGTCTGTCATGCGGAGTGCCAGAGTGAGTGATTAAACCAGCTTACTCTCCTCGGTATGCCCGTACCGTGTCATCGGACTCGTTCGTTAGGGACTCGATGAAGGTCGATGAAGCTCCATGCGTCCGCGGTCAAGTGACTCTGTCAGAGTATCCACCTCTGGGTGTGAAAGCGTTCTCCATCGGGAATTATCCGGTCGAGATTGCTTTTGTTCCTGACAAATTGGGCGAGAAAGTGTGAAGAATGCTTAATGAAGCTATAACGTTATTTCAACAATGTCGATTCTTGATAAGTTTTAAAAAGTCATTGTAAATTGTAAGTGTTACTCGACACACTGGCAAATTAATCTCATTCTCGTCCAGTTTTATTGAACACAACCTCGTTACTGAAGCGTTTGTGCTTCTCTATTGTGTTGTAAAAAACGGTGCTTAATATCTCGTTTTTAGAACTTACGCGCGCGCTCATCGATAAGTAAAATCTTATGTGAAAGATGACTCGGGGAAATGTGACTGCAAAGTATAAAAAATTTTTTAAATTAAATAATCAAGCTGAATCAAATAATTCCAAACGTATTTGATTTCGGTGTTATTAGTTGGTCTCTTTTTACAATAACAATTGTAATCTTACATTTACTATAAAATATAATAACTGCTTATTTAGTGTTAAATATATGGTTATTTGGTTAAAAACTTACTACTTACACAAGTTGATTTGTATAATGCACATTTAATACATATATTATACATGTATATTAACCCTTAGGGTATTGTGGGCGCCTATAGGCGCTTAGAAATTTTGCGTTTGTGACACTGAGAGCGCCTATAGGCGCTCGACGCAGTTTGGCTTTCTGACACGGAGGGCGCCTAAAGGCGCCCACAGTTTTTTTTGTTTTAATGTAGTAAAATTCAGTTTTTTTATTATTGAAATATGTTTTCACAAAAATGCATCCCTACCCAAAAGTTCGCGGCGTACATCGTAACTCAATTCCTGCCGTATGGTACGGCCAGTGTGTCTCAAAGTCTGCCGTAGTCAAAGGGTTAATATTAATACGTATATTATACATGTATATTATATATTTTACACACACACACGCGCGCGCGCGTATATTATACATGTATATTAAAAATTAATAAAAACACAGGACCACAAATCCTTTTTGGATGCTACTCAGACTTGAGTAGGTGTACTATATATTTTTTGGGTCACTGATCACGAATCCATCGTCAGATTTACCCCAACACGTCAGGATTTAGAGTAATTTTGAAATATATGCCCTAAAGTGTTCTACTCCGGGTGCGAGTTTGAGCGCATGACCAATTTACTTTTGCTAATGTAATAAAGAACAGGTTCTCATAATTTTCACAGGGGTAGGGGGTGAGTTTTTTTATTGCATCGGAAAGAAGACATTTTGCCGTCGAAAAAATTAGCATAGGGATTTTCGAGAGCGCTCTTATGAATGTCGAAGAGTTGTTATCAAGTTTTAACCCCTAAATCTAACCTAAACGATTTGGTTATTGAGTTACTGGATTACGAGGGGGTTAACAAGATATTGATCACTTGATTTTTCTCGGAAATTTTGCCAGTGAAAAGTAAAAAGTAAACTGGTCAAGCGTTCAAACCCACACTCGGAGCAGAGCACTTTAAGGCATACATTTCAAAATTACTCTAAATCCTGACGTATTGGGATAAATCTGACGATGGATTCGTGATCAGCAACTCAAAAAACATATAGTACACCTACTCAAGTTTGAGTAGCATCCCAAAAAAGATTTGTGGTCCTGTATAATTTGTACAAATTTATTATTAATAATTATCATTAATTATTTTTGTTAATTTTTGTTAACAAAATATCTGAGAATCATGTTTAACACTAAATACGGGATAAAAAAAATCTACGAATAAATTTAGCATTATTAAAAATATATTATTGATAACTATATATATTGATATCTATATGTATACATAGATAGATCATATGCTTTAACTTTGCATACATTTTTTTCGAGTGCTATGGGAACAATACATGATCTTTAAAAGTTCATCTTTTTCACAGCTCGTTCCATTTATTGCTATGAATGCGACTCGTGGACAGATCTCAGATGCAAGGATCCTTTCAATTATACGGCACTACCGAGGGACCAGCCACCACTGCTGACATGCAATGGATGCTGCGTAAAAATGGTGCGCAATGCAAAATCACGTAAGTATTTCCTTTGTTATAAGAAGTTCTCTTTCTATATCTCCAATTTTTCGTAGTATTATATATACCTTAACTAATTAAACTTCAAGAGATTTAAATAAGAACTTAGCTCAAACGTTTTAATAAATTTTGATCTTACAGCAAATATATTAGTTAATAGAAATTATTGTAATAACACGTATTACATTCAATTATATTAAATATAGAGTTATATTAAAGATTATAAGTATAAATGATAAATATATTATAAATATAAATTAATTAGTAAATACAAATTAGATTTTTACAATCTGCAGGAATTTACTTGCTGCTTATTGTTCTTTTTTGCTTGCAGCGTACGAGAGCGTAAGAAGAACCTGCACCGCGCAACTACAAATAAACTTATTCATGGTGGACCACGTGTGCATGATGGAAAGTACCGGCACTGGTCACATGTGCTTCTGTGAGGAGGATATGTGCAATCGTGTACCCCCGACCTCGTGCTCGAATCCCGTACTCCTGCTGATCCTGTCGACCATCCTTATTCTGCGTTCAGCCGTATTAGGAGCCTCCGCTTGCTTTGTAGAACGTTGCAATAATCACATCGTATAACACCAATTAATTCGATCCACCCATCGCAGTGGTGTCCAATCATATCCTTCGTAGATATTCTAACGAATCGACACGACCATTCGTCGGAACGAACGATAGAACTGGCTTAGATTCTAAAAGTTAAAATTTTTGAGATATAGAAGAAAGAAATTACAAAAGCATATAGAACGACATATGGATAATTATCATTAATGTGCATTATTATCGTTAATTTCGTGCTTCTTTCAAGCGCGTGTTATCGACCCATTAGATCGCATAGAAATCGAATATATTATATTATATTTGTATAAAAATTTTATCAAAGTTGCATATCTGTACGATAGATACTATTGGTATACATAATAGCAAATGAAAATGCCAAGATGAGTTCAGTAAAATGTAAAATACTGAAAAAGATATATATGAGAATAGATGTCTAGTAAAATGTACAAGTATTTATGTATTCTTATAAGGAATTTTATATTATTCACTATAATATAATTTGAATTAATTTTAATAATCGACTTACATTTCCCTCGAGAGATAGGCCCTTCGAGGTATAAACATAATGTAAGACGTCTAGGTCGTGCATCAAATTATATCTTTAAATAAAAGCTAAAAGAGAGAACTAAAAAGAGTTAAGCATAAATAGCATTGATAATAAATTTTACTATAAACTTATTTTCTCAAGATAAGTTTATAATAAAAGTAAGATTAAATCATTATAATTAAACTAACAAATAGAAAATTTAATCTTCTTGTTTTCTAACGAGATTTGCCCAATTTATATGCATCGTTCGTTCCGATCATTGGCCTTAGACAGCATCGATAGTACCTAGGCGTTTCTGGTGTAGAAATCATCTTAACTGTCTAATCGATTTCTCTTATGATCTCGGCACGAATCCGAGTTCTTTATTAGTTGTTCTTTGAGCAAGCACGACTAGCATCATTGCAATACATTCGTAACATAACCCTGAGGAAGGAATTTTATTGAAAAAAAAAAAACAAATTATCAGAATATGAAACAAAATATCGAATATTAAATTATATTCGATATTAAGCTGTTTAAATAATAGATAATAAAAGCCACGTTTGTAATAAATTTGATCTATATATATAATAATTCTACTTGGAAATATTTAACTTTTAAAAAAATTTAAAAATTTTTTAAATATTTACTTACTTAAATTATATAATTCTGCAATATAATTTCTTGTTTAAATCTAACATTTTTGATGCTCAAACATTTGCAATTATATAATTTAGTGTGAATTTTTATTTTTAAATAAAAAATATATAACTTATACGCTTAAATTTAAAAAAATACGTTCCAATTTTAAATTAACAAATATAATGAAAACAATTAAATTTCTTCTTCGGCGTTATCGTGCTGCATGTACTCGACTGTCGTCTAGGAACATCGATGATAATTTAACTATTTATTCTAATATTATGATAAAGAAAAAAAAACAAAATGTGGATACTCTAGCTCTCGAATTTTTCTCACAATGCACCTCACTATGTCGTTTCTCTTATTTTAATGCGACAATGTTCGACGCGACTGGTGGAGTTTCGTTCGATGCGAAAACTTATGAAGACGCACAATAAAATTGCACGAGGAATGGATTGTGCATGATGTATTACATAAAAATTAACATACATATATAAGAATTTCTGAATCTTCTAAATTTTATATAAAGACTTAAATAAATAGAAAAGCACAATTTTTTAATAATATAAAGTGCAATATAATATTTGAAATATAATCTCTGGAAAGGAGGAAATTCGTTAAATAATTATACCATTATATATTTATGACAAAAATATTAAATAGAAATTCTTTTAAATTATCTTTTTTTATGTCTTTTGCGCATATTTGCTAATATTATTTACTGCATAATTATGTATTCAGTAATCAGTAACGTTTTACATAGCTATTAAAAATTTAAAAAGTTTATAAAATAATAATGATAACTTGTGTGATGTAGTTATAAAACAATATTTATGCAATATTGATGACATTATAGTGACAAATGGCGTTCATTCGTCGTGCAATTCAACCGATTTAACAAAACGCTTCCTTGATTGTAATCAAGGAACTTAATCACAACTCTTTTTTCACTTTTTCTACATTCTCTCTCTTTCTCTTTCTCTTCTCTCTCTTCTCTCTCTCTCTCTCTCTCTCTCAGCCTTCTTTACCTTTTGCACTCTTCTTTCATTCTTCTCACTCTATAACGATGTAACTTCCTTGTTGACACCTCTTGTCCATTCTAAAAGAAACATCCTCATACTTGAAATGAAAGAAATGGGAGGTAATCGAATCCACAACAATAGAAGGCAAGCTTATACGATAGAAAGACATTCTACTTTAGAAGGCATGGTTGCAGCATGCACATCCGACAGACAAGGCCGACAGACGCAGAGAGAACCGATGGACAAGCAGCGAAGATGATCTTCTCAAGTTCCAGAAGTTACCTGGCCGCATATGCGCACATTTTCCGAAACAAACGTATCTTCTAAAAAGTACTTTGTACTTGAAAAACTTGTAGATTAGGCTAAAAGGATAGAAAGATTAAGAAACAAAATAATTTCTCTATTTCAATTTATATATACGCAAATTTTTAAAACTTTAAAAGTTATAAAAAGTTTCAAATTTTTTAATAATAATGATATATTTAATTGTCATTAAAATTGAATTTATTTAAGTTTTAATGTTTAAATTAAAGAAATTTATTTAGAATTTGGAAACTTCAAGTACTTACGAATTAGAAATTTAAATAAAAATTCACCAACAGAAAAATTTGTTGAACATTTTCTGAAAATGGGCGCACATTCAAGAGCTTACATCATTATAATTATGAAGTTTTAAAGCACTTAGGGAAAGATCGACTTACACGTAGACGAAAATGAAGTTGAGTGCATGGATTGTAGCGTTTATAAGGCTGTACAATTTATGGAAAGTCAACACTTTTATTTTTAAACATAAATTTGATTCTTTTATTCGCACGATTAATTTATTATATGTGTAATACTTTGTGCGGAAATCAGCTCAATTTGGATATATAATATATTTATATGTTTCATATATTTCATAAAGAACAGAATAGAGTTTTATTTATGTCATTATGTCAATTATTTCATTTTATTTATTATCTTAAATAATTATATTTTTTTCTTAAGAAAAGATATTTTGTCTAATAATGTTCTCTTTATCTGTTTTATCTAAAAATTTTTTATGTGAATATTCTATCTCTTTATATAAATTATGCTGTGGTTTTGTAAACAAATATTTTAACGCAACTATTTTGAAATATCTTGTAAATTAATTAAATATGTTATGGTTAAAATTATTAGTAGAGCTATTAGTGTTAAAAATAGCTTTAGTGTTTGACTTTCAAATAAATGTACAGCGACACTTTGCATGACACTGCATGACCCTATCGTTATTACTCTTGCGTGTGAAAGAGTACTTCCACTTCTACAGCCACTGGTCAAAAGCGAACAGCATTCTTTTTAAATTTTATTAAATACACGTTATTGAGTTAGACAAACGGGCAATAAAATCTCAAAAATTCAAAAACTCAGTGCTGTCGCGCGATTTCAAGCTCGTACGAATCCCAACAAATTGAGCCGCTGTTCCTTTTCTCCTACGGCTCAAATGCAACAAAAACAACAGCATTAAAATAATTATAACAACTTATAACAACCCACGATACCTTCCACCCTGACAAATGCAACGCAAAGCAGACGAGAAACAAAAGCACAACGTGAGCCTTCAGCTTTATTCGTGCCACGACGAATCTATCGCTTCTGATAAAAATTTATCTGTTGAATCAAACTTGATACAATATCAAATTTGATCATTTGAAAAAGTTTCGATTATTCAGCAGAGAAAATTGTTGAATCAATGGCGCTAGAATTTAGTACGTCATAAAGATACACATCTACGTGTGAAACTCCCAATAAATATTTTACAAAACTTTAAACATTATTTATACATGATACATATGATATATGTGATATATCATATATGTATATAATATTTAAAGTTTAAATATATAAAGTTTAGTACACATACATATATAATATGTATTATATACTTTAATTATATACATATAACTGTAGCAGTTAAAATTTATATATAGTCTTGTTTAATATAAAAATTGTAGTCAGAGTATATGTATACACTCACACACATACTACCCATATGGAGTATACACTCACACACATACTACCCATATGGAGTATCTAAAACACTGATCTCAACTAATCTCATTTGTTTAATTTAAATTAATTCTCTTTAGAGAAAAAATATTGTGCATAAATGCAAAAGATTTAAGAAAACAGAATAATCATTGACGTACTCCATATAAAATCGATTGTAACACACAGCGATTATGTAATTGTTATCTCTGCTGAATGCAACCGCCGGTCAATATGGCAACAGCTTCCAAGTGGCACGACCAAGCTGAACGCACATGTCCTCACAGAGAGGCTTTCAAATCGGAGCCTCTTGCCAAACAAGCTTCGGTGCTTGCTTGACCGATGGCGAGCAGACCGATGTTTCTCTGGCAAGCCATGCGGCTCGTGTCGCGTCATTTGTTCATTGTCGCACGCGCGGCTGCGAGGCTATCCGCGTTCCTATCGCGACCTACGCTACTCTTATGCTACCACCCCGTTTCTCTGTTTCTTTATTCTTTTTACTATTTTATTCAGTATCCTTCTGATTTATTGTTCTTAAGTCGCACATATACGCCCATCGTGCGATTGAAAAAAATGCTTAAATTGAATTGCATTTAATTTTTACTTAATTTTGCCGTGGTCTTTTACAATCTTGTAAATCGATTATTCTTCTCTTAGAAAATTTTTTAAATAAAATCAAACATAAATTAAATTTAAACAAAAAATAAATATATTTATAAATTGATCTTTTATATATATTTTATATATATATATATATATATATATATATATCTTTTATATATATTTATAAATATATATGTATACATATATAATATAGATATATACATTTATAAATATATTTATCTATTTAATATAATAATAAAAATCTATCTTTTACAATAAAAATATCATTATTACATATACTACTGCAGTTGAAAATTATAGGATTAAAAATCTACAAAATTACTAATGCAAATTTTATTTAATTAGATTAATAAGTATAACTTAGTAATTCTTTATATTTCATATTTAAATCAAATTTTTTTTTTAATTAAAATATATTAAATTTTTTTAAAATTATGTTAACAAATATGAATTTATTATCTTTTATTAATGATTTTTTATTAGTGATTTAGTATCACTTTTCTTTTATCACAAATGTATCAAAAATACTGGCCGACTAGAATTGGAAAATAAATATATAAGTCGAACATTATATTCTTCGTTTTACGACTGAGCCACAACAGAGATACGGGAATATCAATATTGAATCCTCGCTTACCGATATAATAATCGGTAAACCTGGCCTCGCAGCTGAAAAGTATCCACGTATAGTTATTAAGTCTATCTGCGATATACGTTATTTAGCATAGAAAATCATAGGGAAACATCGATGCAAGAACGAGTATAGAAAAAGAAATAATTTTAATAGAATAATATATAGATGAAAACAAATAAGTTAGTTTAATCCTTTAACTTGAATATTGCATATATAATTTTTAATTTTATTTATCAAAGATGATATTTGTTTTATGATAAATTCAAAATTGCAATTGTGTATTTAAATTTAAAAAATTAATAAGTAAAGCAAATTATAGTTAAAGGATTAATTATTAAAATAAGTATTTCTCCTATATATTTGTATTTCTATAAAATATATATACGATTACGTATAATTAGTATATATTATACATACATATATATATACATATATGTGTGTATATAAAGAAATATAACTTTTATTTTATAATGTATTAAAAATTGTAAGTTAATCTTATTTAGTAATTTAAGAGTAAATGGCGGTAAACATATATTAAATATATATCCCTGTTAATCGTCTGCGTCGATAAAATGTAAATGCAAGCAAACATGTCTCTTGTTCTTGAATCGTTAATAATTAATGTATTTTACCATATCAATAAGCTTTAATCTGTTCAATCTATTTTTGTGAATTTTTATCAAAATTGTTGACTTATATCTTATTAATTGAATCTATTTCAATTTATATGAGATAATAGAAGAGTAATTATCCAAATATATTTATCATTAATTATTTGCTTTAATTATTACAGCATTATTACAGCATTATTTTATCGCAAACTTATAAGTAAAATAAATGTAAGTAGTTTAGATTAAAGGAACAAATGATTTATTGAGTTTTATAAAACAATGAAAATAAAACGTACTTCATGATTTTTTATTTAAGATATTAATAATAAAATAATTCTTAAATATCTCATTAATCTCTTGATGCTCAATTTTGTATTATTATGTCTAGTAATAAATAATTTAAAATCATATTTCTTGAAAAAATTAAAGAAAGTGGTACATGAAATTGTTGAATAGAGAGTAAAATAATAATTTTGTCCATTAATATTAAAAATATATTTTTATGTATTATATTACATGCGCATTTGCTTACTTATCAATTTTTAGAAATCATTTTTATACATAATATCAATGGAAAACTTTGCACATTTCGGCCCGATTCCGAAGCGGCGAGAAGTAGCCACCTAGCGCTCTCCCACTACCGTGCAAGGCTCGATGGTCGAGCCGATGTGACGCTATGCCTCAGGAGCGTTCCTATATAAAAGATAGGCTGGGATGTACTTTCCACTAAATCGTCCTTGTTAATTTTAATTTTTAAATAATGGAATTATATAAATAATGGAATATAAAAATTTCTATTATTAATATATTTTATATGCAATCTATAATGCATGCTTTATAAGTTATAATATATTTTAAACAACAATCTAAAATGATTACAATTAATAGTTTTCCGCATCACCCATGAGGTACTATTATTGGTGCGTTTTTTTTTTCAAGTGGTTTCCCCAGTAGGCCTATTCCACTAAAAGATAATTAAAAGTTACTAAACTTACTAAAAGTTAATAAAACATGTGGCTTGGCAGAAAAACAATATTTTATCGTAAGATATATAAAAACGGTGTAATAGTAATTATGTAATAATCCTACTCTGAATTAATAGTTTAATAATCCTACTCTGGATTATTCGAAGAATGGATAAAAAAGATATGTGCAACCTTTTAATAAGATATAGTAGTAAAATCGTGTAAATAATTTTAAAAAATTACATTAAAATTTTTATACAAATTGGTTTCGATGTTATTCTGCTTTTTTTTCGTTTTTATCTTACGATAAAATATTGTTTTTTTGCTAAGTCACGTATTTCAGTAACTTAATTATCTATTACTTCAGAAATCACTTTAAAAAACACATCAATAATAATACCTCATGGGTGATGCGGAAAACTATAAATTGTAATCATTTTAGATTGTTGTTTAAAATATATTATAACTTATAAAAAACATGTATTATAGATTGCATATAAAATATATTAATAATAAAAATTTTTATTTTTCATTATTTATATAATTCCATTATTTAAAAATTAAAATTAACAAGGACGATTTAGCGGAAGATACGCCCCAGCCTGTCTTTTACATAGGAACGCTCCTGAGGCACAGCGTCACAGGAGTGATCGGCGGCTCGGCCGTCGAGCCTTGCACGGTAGTGGGGGAGCGCTAGGCGGCTACTTCCCCGCCGCTTCGGAATCGAGCCGAAATGTGCAAAGTTTTCCGAACACTGCATAATATAAATAACAATTACACTGCTGTACTGCTGAATGCCAATCTAGATTTTATATATTTTAAAATATTTTTAAAATGATGTAAATTGAGATTCGATTTTATAATATGCTTTAACGTAAAATACTAAATTAAAGTAATTAGAATGCTAAATTAATTAATTTTTTAAATGCTTTAACATAAAGTACTAAATTAAAGTAATTAAAATACTTAATTAATTAATTTTTTAAATGCAAATGGTATATTAATTTATGTCAAATCTACAAAGATTTATTAGATGATTGTTACGTGGCATTTATGATTAAAGAATTTACAAGATTTAAATTTATTTAATTAAAAAATCAGCAAAATTTATTATTTGAGTATTTTAGTATTGTTATAGCCTTGCTAGTATAATATTTATTAAGAAAGAATGAATATAAAATTTGTGGTGAAACAAAATGTTGTGAACAAAAGATATGAAAATAATTAAACAGAGAAAATAATGAAATAGAATTTTCTAATTTGTACACGTAAAAATTATAAATAAATAAATGTTATAAAAATTTTACAATTTTTACAGATATTTTTCCATCTTTAGCTTTTGTTAGAATTTAGTGTCTTTTTTATTTTTTCTTTGTTAAAATATTAGTTCTCTATTTTCCATTTATATTTAAATGTTTTCACAGAATGATAGATGTATGTATATATTATTATATCCTCCTTCTTTATTTTATAGGATTTTTAAAGGTAGATAAAAAAGAGAAAGATGGACGTTATAAATAAAGACGTACAAGACACAAAAGAGATTTATGGGTTAACTCTAAGGTGGTTGCCATGAATCGAGCACACTTGAATTAAAGCGCATTGAAAACTCCAGACTATTTTACGTCTCTAAAGGTTATAATTTTGTCTGAAAACAATATAATTGTAGTGTTATATAGAAAGAACTCAATTAATGTCTTGTTGACATCAAAACTGACTATGATATGATAAGACAATTTGCTGAATATAATAAGACAATTCGCCTTATTTATATAATACTATGTTTACACGAGCGTTACTTCTGTAGTAACTTATTCGAATTATCACTCGCTAAACATATATCAGTTATGTTTTCAAAAGCAATTTCCGGCATTATTTTGTAATGTAATGTTGCAATTTTTTAGTACCAAGTAACAAATATGTTTGATTCCTGTTATCAGTTAATTTGAATTTAAAAAACTTTATATTTATCCCTTATATTTTTCTCTTTATTTTGTTCAGACTTCTATTCAATATACATACATTATAATTTAGTTTTTCAGTTTTTGATTAACTAATAATTGGAAGTTAGTACTTGAAATCAATTCTCTATTTCTTATTCGATAATAATATAGAAAAAGATAGAGAGACGATTAACTTTTGATTAACAGCTAATCAGAAAATGAAAAACAGAGCCTTAGTCTTCCATTTATTACTGTAGAAGGTAATTGTTTTGACATCAAACAAACATCAAAGTGATAGTCAGGTCACCATCAAGATATGGGACGTTTTACGTTCGGTCAAATTGCCATCTTTTTGCCATCATTTGATTACTCTTTTTAACATCATAGTTTCCATTAAAATCAATATAATATCTTCAATGCTCGTTTGGATTTAAAACAATCAATATAACCGCAATGCCTTTTTCGCAAGCAATAAACAAAACAAACCAAGTAGTGTCGATAAACATTATTAAATATATTAAAAATCAAAGTCAAACGCGTTTTTGCTTACAAAGCCCTCTTTAGTGACAAATATAACAATAAAAAATAAAAATAAAAATGTTTTTAACTGGGTTTTTCTTTATCATTGTATAAGTGCTATTGTCTTTAAAGATTTTTTCCTATTCTGAAATGTAGTAATCTTTCTCCAAAGCCACTATGACATTACCCTTGTCAGCTCGAGTGAAAATAATGGAGATGTTTTTTACTAAACTTATAAGTTGATTTTAATAAGCCCGCAATGTGTTTTTCTCTTGAAGATATGAACTTCTTTCCTCGAATAAATTAACAGAGGGATTGCCATATTCTTTATAACGGCTTGTTTTGGTGCCAACTGTATTTTATTAATGTTCTCCAAATCTTTTATGAAGCTGTAGGTAACTTTCTTTTTAATAAGATTGGTTGGTAGGCAAAAATTACCACCCATTTGTAAGAGATTTGAAACTTCAAATGGTATGTTGGTATTTGTTAAGTTTATGAACCATTTTTCACTCATACTATTCATGTGTATTTTCCTCAAATTCTTGTGGGTTGATCGAAATAAAAAAGGTATTTTCATCTGACTGTTTGGGGCAGGAGTTATTTATTTTTTTGATGATCCCTCTATTATCTATTATACAAGAGTAATGAATTGGTGTGATTTTTCTCAATATGTCGTCATTTTTTCGTTTTAAGAGTCAAATCAATTTCTTCTTGTAACAGGTGCTTATCCTGTTCTTACAATTTGTAAATGGTCAATGAAACCTTTTTTGGATCTTGTCGAGATACTGAGGTGGTATCAAACTTGACAACAAGAGAGAGTTATTAATTAAATTTTTCTGTAATGTGGAGATCAAACCTTATAAATTCGAGAGTTTTACGTTCAATAAAGCTCGTTTAAATCTATGTTTTATGTTCTCTAATTTTCCGGCTCCTATGTTGAATTTTATCGAACCCCTTACAAGAATCCCAAAAGCTGAATTCTTACAGATAAAACAGGTAAAATTTGTAAACTCCACATATTTTACCTTTAATGGGAGTTATTACAAAACTATGGTACTACGATGGGGTCCCCCTTGTCACCCATCATCGCGGATAGTAATGCAGGACCTGGAAAATTCAATCTTGAATTCGTTAGACTGTGAGTGCAAATTTTACTATAGATACGTAGATGATATTATCATGGCTGCCCCCTTAGGAAAACTAGACAATATATTTGAAATTTTTAATAACTACCATGAAAGAATAAGATTCATGCTTGAGAACACCATTGATAACGCGATTAGCTTTCTAGACTTAAAGATAATTTTACGGAATAGAAAAATATATATAGATTGGCACCACAAAGAAACCTTCTCCGGCAGACTGTTGTCATTCTTATCAGAACATCCTGTCTCCCAAAAAATAGGCATAATCTATAATCTAACTGACAGAGCGCTTCTACATTCACACCCTATGTTTCATGAAAAAAACATTCGCTTCTTCGAATCATCGATCTTTTGAAAAACAACGGTTACCCGCTAAAACTAATTTTTCGTCACTCAAACAAAAGGATTTTGAAGCATAGCAAAAAAAGAAAAGAACGTAACCAACATAGACTCAACCTGCAAAAACAGCCAATATTTGGTGTTCCCTTGTATAAAAAACATCACTACGAAAATCTCCTTACTTATAAAAGATTCGAACACAAGATTGGGACTTAGATATATAAATAGATTAAGCAATTTCATCAGAGCAGGAAAAGATAAAAATAAAAAAGAAGAACGGAGTAACGTAATATAAATAAGATCAATTGTAGGAACTGTGATGCTACTTATGTCGGGCAAACAAAACGTCAATTAGGGATAAGATTAAGAGAACATAGAACGCGAGAAATACAACGCGAGACTTGACCCGTTAAAGCATTCGATTGTCTCGGAACATGCATTGCAATTTTGGGCACTCGTTTGACTGAGATAGCGTAAGAGTGTTAGATACGCAGTCCAATTTTCAGAAAAGGCTAACATCTGAGATGATACACATAAAGGAACAAAAAATGGCATTAATTTACACAAGAATTCAGAACTTTTAAGTGAAGCATATTTTGGATAATATCGGAACTCGCAATATAAGTCTACCTTTTCCTTCTATTCCTTCTTCCCTTCCTCTTCCCCAACCAATTAACCTAACTTAGAATATTATTGGTGTTTGCGATATCAACCTCCCTCCCTCCCCTAAAAAAAATTGACTTCTAGACGATCAGGTGATGTCAGGACTATTCGAACCTTCAGTGTTACTTACACCTTTTAATAACTTAGACGCTTCGGAATCACTATGTTATTTGTCCGAAATAGAACTCGTTTATATGGAATTCACTTTTTCATTGGTAAGAATCACTTTTCAAGAAATTATGTTTTCAAGAAAACATAATTTTACAAAATGACTTCGGATAGAGAGAGTTTATTTCATTGTTGTGATTATTTGACATACAAAGGAACGAATGGTTCCTGTCGACTATCTCATTCGTCACTTTACGGACATTGTCAATCCGGGGGAGGATGATCATTCTAATCAATTCGGAGGGACGAAGCTCACGACTACGGATTCAACAAAACTGAAAAATGAACTCCAGCTATGTATTTTAACCGAAATTGTGCGAATTTTTATTTTTATTTTTTATTGTTATATTTGTCACTGAAGAGGGCTTTGTAAGCCAAAACGCGTTTGATTCTGATTTGTAATATATTTAATAATGTTTATCGACACTACTTGGTTTGTTTTGTTTATTGCTCGCAAAAAAGGCATTGTGGTTATATTGATAGTTTTCATTAATTTGACATTACTTTGATTAGGTTGTTTTTACTACTAAATAGATAAGAAAAAATCTTGTACTCAAGATTTTTTATCTTGAAATTGATGTGATGATTCGATCAGATATTAGGTCCCCGTTCAGTAACGAGTTTCTTACGTCAGGACTTATAATGATCCCGACGTCTCTTTCCGATGTGGCTGTGTTGCCCGAGTATAAGAACAGATGTCTATCCCCGGTGACCAGGTATCCGCTTTCCTCTATCTCACTTCACTCACGTCCAAGATCTTAATCACTTCATCTCCGCGCAAACCTGCGTGACGTGAGAAGAGCTTCAACAGTATCTTTATGTTCCATGTTCCGATCTTGCTCTATCTCTCTTTCTGACGTTTCTTGAACTATTGTTTTTTAATGATAGTGGGTGGTCAACCCATCGATCAACCTTGAAAAAAGGTTTCCAAGAGCCACATTTGGTGAACCCTAGTCATCCACCGAGAGTGTACCCGATCTCAGTACGGCTGAAGACTAACCGTATCGGAAGACACGTGAAGGTGTGGTTGATAGGCAGAAACCTGTTCCTTCCATTGACAATGAGTAGTAACTTGCGTGTGTGACCCTACCTTTATCTTACCAAAAAAGAATATCTAGATTAAGGAAAAATTTCATGTATTTTATTATTATTAACAAAATAAAACAAAAAGAAATGGCATGAGTGAAGGATACATTTATATAATAAAATGTATGTTCATATAATTTCTTTTTTCTTTAATCTTAATTATTAAGGAGCAAACTGTACTTTTTTTAATCGCCAAGCAGTCAGACCTGGATCTTGACCGCTTGGCGATTTAGATATATTTCTTACTATTATGTAATTTATGGTCAAAAAGAATGTAATATTTGTGTACTTTTTTTATTTTATTAATTTTATATATTTTATATTAATTTTATATTAATAATTTTGATTAGGATAATTCGAATACGACAAACAGGAACTGTACTAACCATACGCAAAAATACTGATGCCGGATGAATGAGGCAGCAGTTTTAAACAAAAAGTTTTATTAACATATAAAGAACATCCATCTACAAGTTTATGTGAGATGAGTCGAAGATTAAATCTTTAAGAGCTCAGTACAATGTGTGTTTAAAAAAGTCAAATGCATGCTTATCATTTTACAAAAGTCCACAATTTATTACTATAAAATTACAAACTAACCATGTACAAAAATTGATTTTGCGTGTATAATTTTATAGTAATAAATCGTGGATTTTTGTAAAATGATAAGCATAGGTAAAATTATACACACAAAATTAATTTTTATACATGGTTGGTTTGTACATAGTTTGCACAAGAGCCGGGTTTAGTCAACAACAATTTTATTTACGAATGAATCTTGTTTCATTCACGTTGTTCACGTGCGAAAGTTTATTTAACACGCACAATTCCTACATCTGGAACAATGAAAATCTACATAAATCATATTCAAAATTATTAACACTGTTTTAAAAGTCAACACGGACGGGTATATAAAATAATTTAAAAGTAAATTATTTCTCTCTCTCTCTCCCTCTCCCTCTCCCTCCCCCCCTCTCTCTCTCTCTCTTATTATACATATTGTTTAAAAGATATATACATATATACATATATCTGATTTGTTTATTGTATCGTAGTATGTAACAAATAATGTAATATCTTCTATTGTTTTTTTATGGAATTATATAAAAAATTATTGATGATCATTTTTAACAGTTTATTGTAAAGGTTTACTTTAATTTACAGTTAAAATTTGTTAAAAATGTTTAATTTTATTATTTATTGTCGACTAAAATGATTGCATCTGTGTTTGCGAACATTTCTTGTAGTATTAGGTAATATTTTTTTTGTACTCATATTTATATGCTTTATAAAATATAGAAACGAGATATTTTATATAGATAATTTGTTATAAAAATGTTTTAAAATGCAAAATAAATAAATGTTAAATTTAATTCTATTATATTTTGTTATTTGCTTCGCATAGCATAGCATAGTCGTCATCTTCAAGCAACATTGATCAACTACTTTGATAGCTAACATTGAAATGTCACAAATTTTTGAATTACTTTTTAGATATCTTTAGTTCTTACATCCATTTGTAAAAAAAATGTTACTAATGTAGAAAAACGGAAAAACATATAATCAACAATATGTGTAAGCTCGTTAAAATCAAAATAATAAACAAGAGGCCAAGACGAGCAAATCAGATATTGTTTAAAATTAAAATTTATTAAAATAATGCAAATAAAACAAAGTAATAATACAAAAGCTTAAACGTTTCGGCTTATAGAACCTTCTTCAATCATTACGTTTTACATTATGATTAAAAAATGGAAGAGTATGATACCATTACGGATACAAGAACTTTCAAAATGGATAAAAGATGTGAACCAGATCCTTCGTTGCTCGTCGAGAATGCGGTAGTCATTTAAAGTTGAAAGGTCCTTTATCGTCCGCTCCCTCCGAATAAAATGACAATACTAAATTTATATATGATTACCATAATATCGTAAAAAGGGTACCATTCATAAAAACACTGTTATCACTTGTTATTTCATGTCTGAGCGCGCGAAATCTCAGCCTTGTCATTCGTGAGATACAATCACTTCCTATTTGAAAACTATTGTAGCCCCGACATTTTTGTATTCTTGAAATGCTTTAAGAAATCTATTAAACGGATACCTGGTAGTTTTAGGCTAAAACAATCGTAAAATATATATATACATGATAATATATTTTTAAAATGTTAAGAACGAGGCAGAAATGAATTATATATGTGTAGGTAAAGTAACTAATACAGTATTATACATTTTGTCATATTGTGCATTTATTTAATTTCATACGTTTATTACGTACAAAATATTGCACTCTACACCTTTGTTTTGGCAATTACTACATTTCTTTTAACTACGAACAAAAAGTACATAAATATTAAAAATAATGCGATTATTAGTTATCTGCCAATTTTTTAAATACATTTTTATATTTGCATAGATTATTAATACAAAATCAATAATTTATTTTGTATAAATATAGTTTTAACAAACAAAAATTAAATTATATTTGTAAATAAAAATAAATATATTAATTGATAATCTTAATAAATAGATATATACACTTACATAAAAAAGAACAAAATTAATCATAGAATAATACAATGAATTTGTATTAGTCTACTATTTTTTAATGTCTCTTTGATTTTTTTAAATTTATTTAACAAGATGTAGCAATTTATTTATTATTTCACTTAATATTTTATTTAATGCGCTAATAATTGTAGTTTAACACACTATAACTGTATCTCAAAAATAATTTAAATTAAAAGATTTGTGAAAATATAAAAATGGCTTCGAGTGCGTACGATATTCAACGTATGAAGAATACGTAATATTTTTGAACTAATTACTGACGTTTAAAGTAATGACCACATTTTCTACAGAATTCCCCCTCGTCTTCTTCATTTCCTTTCATTGACTTCTTCAAAACTCGAACAGGCTCCATATCGCCTGTATAAGGCCGATGTCCAATAGCAGCTATAGTTTCACTTCTAGGAAAGCCTACACTGGCTGAAGCAATAGTCACCTTATTATCGCTGTTATTTTCAGAAGCAAATAAACCATTCGCCACTGCATAACTCGAGCCACTCTTCGAGACGGATGATTTTCTCTTAATTGTTTCAGAATTATCGGAGTCCTTCCAATTTTTATAAACAATTGATTTATCTACAAAAACCATAAATTTTGTAATGCACTTTTCTTTTGTTATTTAAAATAATGAAAACGTACCGTTATCAGATTCATCCATTGTATCAATGTCGGATATTGATTCGCATAATCCGACATCTTCATCCTCTTTCATTAAAGGTAATTCGGAAGGCGAATCCGAGAGTGGACGGCTGCAAACGTATCCCTAAGAGACAATATTATTAAGTTATTATGTGTTATATTCCGCGTTACACACACGCACACGACCAAACATCGAAATATACACAAAACAAAAATTAACGGTTGGTTTAAACGTACCTGAACGAGATCCATACGAGAATCCAATGAAAATTGCTTGCCTGACATTAATATTCCGCGAATGCGACGACGTATGGCTGAAATTAACATGAAAAAATATATCTGCTTGTAAATTTTTTTGCAAAATAATGTATAATATTTTAATAGGATATTTATAGGATATTTAATAAACACAAAAAGAAAATCTTTGTAAATATAGATGCTCTATTTGTGGCCACCAGTCCATTTATGGCTACTTCAACGAATCTTTCGAATTATTTAGTCTATGGTATATATTCGCATTACGTAAACAGTTTATTTTGTTTCTACAACATTTCTATTGGTCACGCTATTCGCTAATGAGTGTAGAATATTTTTTACAATAAAACTAAATATTTATAACCGCAGATGTGTGAATTGCTGCATTTTCTTGTGCAAAAGTTAAGGATACGAGGTAAAGTTGTTATAATAATTGTATAAAAGACATGATAGTGAATAATATTTGCATAATTGACTTGCGAAAAGTCTAAAAGTTACATTCAAAATGCACAAACATATATTTAATTTCTTTAAAAAAAATAATGGGTGTCAAAAACTAGATGTATTAATATAATTCTTTATTTTTGGTTATAGGGTGGCTAGACTAGAACTAGTTATGTATATTGTTATGTATATTGTTATGTATATTGTTTTCAGTTATGGCCAATGAAAATAACGAATGTTTGAATGCTGTTTTAATGTTTTTGTTTTGTTTTTTATTTATTTCATAAAAAATTCTAAGTAGCCACAAATCGAGCACCGACCCTAAATATAGTAATAGATAATGTAACAAATTAATTAATAATTCAAAAATTTTATTTGTTACACAAATCATTTAATCCTTTTTTCTATATGTGAAAATTATAGATATATGTGATAATTATATGTATAGTTTATACATAGTTTATTTTTATAATTCAAATATAAATTTTTATAGTATCAATTTTATTCTAACATCTGTACACATATACATGTAATTTTATATCATATTACATGAGATTCATGTAATTTCATTTCATATTATATGAAATAAATATACGTGAAATACAATTAGCCAATTGTAATTAATCGCTTGTAAATCGCTTACAATTTATTTTTTTATTAAAATCGAATAATTTTATTTTCTTGAAAAAATTGGATAACAGTAATAATAAAAAATTATTAAATTTATATAAATATTTTTTTAATTAAAATAATATAATATTTATTTTATAAATAAAAGCAAGAGTTAATATTAAGTATTGAAATCACGTAACATACAAGTAAGTACTTACCTGGACTATCCCTCGCCTCAAGATGAATTTTTCCAAAAGTTTTCATGCATTCTTCAAATACATCGGCTGTATCATATATGGCGGCAAAACTACCGTTCACGATTTTCGGTGACATTGGTGAATTGGCTAATAACAAACTTGATCCAAAATTTTCATTCTTCTGCCGTGTATCTACAAATTATTAAAATTAGTCACATTATTGTAGCAATATTAAATATTATAAATTAATGAATAAGAAGAAGTCAATACATTTAAATTTAATTTTGTTATGCGAAAATTATATGTGACTCACCTTTGAGGAGTATAAATGTATGGAGTAAGCAAGCAATCATATGTTCATAATAACAAAAGGATAAAAATGTATAAACGTAATAAAATTATTTATTTAACAACAATCATCTTTATCATAACTCCATAAAAGTAATAAACACAAATAAATCACAAATAAATAAACTTAAAAAATATAAATATTAACTTTAAAAAGAAGTAATGTAAAATTAAATAAAAATTAACAATCACATTATTTACATAGAATATTTTTATATATAATTAAATATTAATTTTATAAATATAAATTTTTATAAAATTTTAATTTAAATAATAAATTAATGCACACATATAAGGAGAAATAATAATAACATATGTTGCAATTTACTAATTATATATAAAAATAAAATTTTTGTACTTAGATCGTAATTGATATTGTGTAAGTGTTCTGTTATTTAATAAAAGGAATAATTATCACTGTTCGTAAAAAATATTTTTTGTGCTACAAACCAAATATACATAAATATACATATGTATATGTATACATGTGTATATATAGAAGATTTTGCACCATATTACACCATTTATGTACCTTATGTATGTACACTTTATATGTCACAAAATATATGAAATTGAAATCATCTTTTCACATAAATATAAACATACATGTATATATTTTGTCTGAGTGAGTGTGTGTATATATATAAAAAAGTTATCAATTTTTTACTTATATTGATGATTTTAATTCATATTTTTCGTGATGCATAAAACATATGCAATAAGATGCAAAGTCCTTCAAATGTATATGTTTTTACGATATATAATTCATTATTTATACGTCATCTTTAACAAGTATCCGTTTAAAAAAAATAGTTTAATGCTATTGTATAGATCATATGCTATTGTCCGTTAAGCCGGTTGAAGCTGTGTTCCCGGCTCGTTATTACCTGCGAGGGGAACTCTAGCTCGTGTGGGTGATCGGGTAGTATCACTTAAGATTTCATTAGCGGTACTTCTTATTTCTGCCCAATCCCTTAGAATATCTTCATTTGTCGTGCTGAAAATATCAGATTTTACTTAAGAAGCATATAAAAAATACATCCATTAAATGCATTAGAATAATTGGTGCGCGTGCGCACGTATATGTGTGGCAAGAAAAAAAAGTATATTTATACAAAAACGTCTCTTCTCGCTTGATCTCTTCTACCCGTAGAGAATATAAACAGAGTTTGAAGAAATTATTTTTATTTTGAATTTTATATGATTACATGAAAGATAAATAGAGACATACTTTGTCGATGTAACTGTAAATCTGATAACATATTTTCCGTGCAAGGCGGCTGGTACGCAATGCAATCGGCCCCGCGAATTAAGCTTCTTTAGCAAACGTTCTGTCAGGGTATTTTCACCGCGAAGACGAAAGACTACCATACCGAGATGTCTCGGAGCAGGAATTTCAAAGCGAGCATCAGCCAAAACCAGAGCTTCAAACTTTTGTGCCAACCTCACGCCCTATGAATATATATTTCGGATTTATGCTACGCATTTAACTGTTTAATAAATAACATATTTATTTTATATTATTTACCTCTCGTATATGTTTCTGTAAGCCAGTGATTCCATAATTCCTGATAACGAACCACAGTTTTAGAGCTCGAAATCTTTTAGATAGAGGAATCTGCCAATGCTAAAATTAATATTAAAACACAATATTTTATCATAAATCTATATATTTTCTCTTTCAAAAACATGATGACATCAAAAATTTTGTATTTATAAAACCTCCTTAAAGAAAATTAATACTTTTTTGCTTTAGAGATTAATTATTTTTTATAATTTATTATAACATGATAAATGATTAAAATGTGGATAATTGTGCATAAGGCTGATGTCAATGACCGATTTCAATGTCAAAATACATATAACAAAAACACAGCTCTGACTAACATGTTAAAAGTTTAGCCGTCATTATTTAATAAAAAGTTATTAATAAAATAAGTTCAAAAACTTTTGTCAGTTATTGAAAGATTGTTTTCTGATCTAAAATGAGATTTTAAGGACGCATAAAATGCTTAAATCTGTTTAAAAATGACACAAAATATTATTTAAAGCAAAATTAATTATATTATTATAAATTATTATATTAAAATTCTAAACTGCTTGATTTTAAAACGTAAAATATAGATTACATCATCTCTATACATATATGGTATTAGAATCATTTTGTATAAATTTACTTCAGCTAACCCGCATCAAGAAAAAAATATCATTTCTTACAGAAATGTAACATTGCCAAGCAATCAATAACTTATAACATGATATTAATAATAATATAACAATATTAACATTAATATTATAATAATAATACATTAATAATAATTACAATAATAATAATACATTAGTAATAATTACAATAATATTAACATTAATATTATAATTCGAATTAAAAATTAACATTTAATGTTATTTATTATAATAAAAAGTCATAAAATAACTTTTTTTATTATTAAATAATTTTTATATTCTATGTTAGTATAGCTAATGCATAAGACTAGGAGTATCTCTTCCCTCGCACAAATGATCGATATCTTCTTAATATGGAAATGTGGAATTGTATAATGATTCCACAGAAAATGCATGGACGAGGGAGGAATAGAATCTACATTCCCACCCCAAAATTAACTTAAGCTAAATTAATTTTTAATTTAAAATTGAAATTATAGAATCTGTAGAATTAGATTTGGATTAAATCAATTTTTTCAAGGTGGAAGTGTTCAGCCTCTCCTCTGTCCAAGTACTTTCTATGGAATAAAATTATATAATTCCACACTAACATTACATCAATGTTATAATTTCCCACTCAACAATATAAGTGTAATATAACATGTACGTTATACATAATAGTTACATTGTTGAGTAGGAAATAATAGTGATTATGTTACTGTTAGTTGGTGTTTGTCGATTTCTAACTTAAAAACTCGTAAAAGATGTGTTTCAATCCATATCAAACAATCAATAACAAAAAAATAACTGACAAACTACAAGTACAAACGCGTAAAGTAAACTAAATATCATAGAAAATGTAAATAAAGAGTTTCACACTAAAATTTATGAAATACCAAACGGTGTAGAATACACCTCGTTTCGCGTGGAAAGATGAAAACCCTTAAGGAACCAAGAGTTTTTGAACTTATTTCATTAATAATTTTTTAATCAACAACGAAAGAAACAACTTCAAATTTTTTGCTAATAGTTAGAGCCATGTTTCTTAACAATATACAATATGATATGTCAATACCATATTCTTAACAATATATGTCAAGCTAATTAAAATCAGTGAGATAATTACCAAAATTTATTTATATTACTTACCATATAGTCAATCGCAAGACCTGTTAAAAGTCTTACATTGTTTTAAAAAAGAAATGTTTTATACTTTTTAATTTAGGAATTTTACATCTTAGAGAGAGAGAGAAAGAGAGAGAGAAAAGAGAAAAAGAGAAAGAGAAAAAGAGAAAAAAGATACAAAAATTAGTATATATATATGTAGTTATATATGTATATATATATATATATATATATATATATATATATATATATATATATATGTATATATGTAGTTTTTGCATAGATAAATTTATAAAAAGATTTAGGGGATCTATTAATATAATTAATTAACTTTCTGTAATGATAAGGTTTCACTTAAAAAACACATACTAATAATTAATACCAACTTAATGATTAATCACTAAAGAACGTGTTAAATTATAAATTTACCTGAATTTTCATGCTTCAAATATAGTGGATCGACATTAAAAGTTCTGTGTAGCGCTTGACTATTCTTTACCCTAAAACAAATATATAAAAACTTATTAATCTTATCTAACAACTTATTAATCTTATCTAATCTGATCTCTACAGTCTCTACAATCATATTCCGCGAATTTTATTACTATTTGTACTTCCTCGGAAGTTTGTATTTCCTCGAAGGTGTTTTACACAAGTCTTGTTTTTTAATTTTAACTGAATAATTGTGCGCAAATATAAAAAAGAATATACTTTAAATACTTTAAATACTATAATAAATATACTACATATATATCATAACATAAAATACTAAAAAACTATAAATTATGTTACTTCATACTATCAACTTTAAACGCAATTAAAATATAATATTCCGAAAGATTGTGAATTGCGTTCGATCGTCTCGAAAGGAAATTGCGGAAGGAATGGAAAAAGATGACCGTACCTCTGCAATCTAACTAATAAAACGAAAATTAAGGAACGATAGATAATCTTGCAAGACACGTGGCTTACTTTTTTAAAATTAAAATCACGTTCCATTAATTAATATAGTTTATAAAAGTTGCAAGCTGTAGTATTGATTTTTCTTACAAATTACGTAAGTTGAATTATTCTAACCAAATTATTTATTTATGATACAAATATTCAAACTATTACTATTATGAATCAAAGGCACTATTAACTCTTTTTTTAAATTATAAAACTTAATTTTTAACTCATAAACGCATAAAGAGAATTTTAATAATAACTTTGTCCATACCACATGGCTGTACAATCAAAGTGGACCATGAGCCATTTGCTTGGATTGAAAGCGATGGAGTCAGTAAGCTCCACTCCCTGAAGCCAACCACGAAATTCTGGACATACGAAAGCACTACCAGCATAGGCCGCATCGACGTGTAACCATAAACCATTTTGTTGACCTGTAATGACATAAAATATTGTAAACTGTCATAAATATCATTTTGAAGCATAGTTCAAAAGGTTGATAATAAAATTGCTTTAAAATTAACATTTCAAACATTAGTGTATTTCAAGTATAAATTTGATACTCACATATTGGTCCAATTTCCTTAAGATTATCGAAGGAACACGCACCAGTGGTGCCTAAGGTTGCGCATACCTTATAGATAACAGAGTCGTTTTATATATATTGTGAGTAAAAAAAATTTCTTAAGTAGCTAATGAATTAAAAATTCTTAGCTTTTTATATAGAGAAAGGCTTTTTATATAAAGAGAAAAATAGAGAAAAACAAAAATAAAGCAAAGCTATAAATTATAAATTTATTCTAAATTTTCAATAATTTCTGAAAAAAAACAAATCTCAAATATATTTCTTATAACGCTAAACAACAACATTGTGAAAGTGCAGATGTAATATCATAGAAATAACAAAGTATATGTATATGTATATATATATGTATATAAATGCATTGTAATAAAATTATATTTAATTTATATTTAATAGTGATGCAATATGTTTCAGATTCAATTTCTCTCATTAATTTTGCATATATTGTCATCATTTCTTTGGCTTTTTTGACAAGATAAAATTTAAGCAGAAATATTTAACATATATTTAAAAAGTAAATCTATGTCGGAAAAATTGAAAACTTTTAAACTTGGTCTTTTATTCTGTGGTTAATTGCTACCTAAAAGTTAATCAATTTTCTATTTCTTCTTATATAATAATAATATATAATAATAAGAAGAAGAAAAAGAAGAAAAATGGTAAGGAGTGTTAATTAACCTCTGATTGATAGTTAACCACAGAATGAAAAATCAAGCCTTAATTACAATACCTATTGTTATAAAAACGTATAATTAGCAAAATAATTTAAAGGATATTATTACATCGCGAAAAGTCCCGATTATAAATATTTTTCATTGCGAACAAAAACTCTAATCAGGCTACGAGGTTCCTATGGGACCAACTAGCAACGACGTCGATCCGGCTTTGCTCGCCGAATCCGTGTGTTTGTTACTACTTGCAGGGAATACGTCTATAATTGGCGCACTAGTCTGTCCATACTTATACTTAGACTACTAGCTCTTGCGTCCACAACGTTAGTAATCGCGGATTTCGTTATCTACAGATTGTTATTAAATCTGTTATGTTACGACTATAACTTACACTGTAGAAAAGCTAAATATAATGAATTCTTAATAAAAGGAATAATATAAACTAAATAATAAAGTTCAGAAAAAAGTATGTCAATAGAGTTGTTTCTTATAGAGATAATAAAATATATTTAAAAATATATAATAATGATATATCGTTATAGTATGCATAAAAATATATTAATCCGAAAATTGGAGGCAAAAAATATTACGTACTTAATAAAAATTAAAAAACCGATAATATATTAAATGTATTTAGGAAATGGTAGATGCAAAAATAAATTAGAATATCTAGATCAAAATATATTAGAATATCTAGATTGCATTTGAGAGGAACAATATCAACAAAACTTACGAAGAAAGGAAGCAGACCTTCCGCTCGATCACGTATTAATGCTTCAAGTAAAGCATCTCCTCTCATGCTCAACTCACTGTCAGATTCAATATATCGCATTCGAACTAATCCTATAAGTCCAGCTTTTTCCACACTCGAATGTGCCTGTTGAATCAATAAAAATGTAACATTACAGGAAGTTCATAAAAAATTTTAAATTATTAAAAATTTTACTTGTTAATCTGCAGATTCTAGTACTTCTAAACTAATCTAACTATTAATATTTTAGAGATGCTAACTCAAGAATATATATTTCGAGAAATGGTATCTCATAAATCAAATCTTGAAAATTTATTGTTTTTTGAAATACTCAGAAACTATTACCTATAATCTAATATTTTTTTAATTTTAATAATTATATTCTTAAATTTACTTTTCAATGAATTATGAAACGTTTTCTATTTATTTTCATATTTACTAAGACGTCTACAATGAAGTGTTCTGAGAAAACTCTAGAAGAAACTTATTCCAATGCGGATACTACGCATCTCCTAGTACTTCATCTGTGTAATGCATCTAAGTGCATTTTAAAAAGCTCTCAAAGGAATGCTGAAAGCTTGAAATTTTTATTCGCCACAATACGCAGTATTTAACGTTCTCACTCCTATTAGCATTCATTATTTCTGCTCACTGTTTTTACAATTGCTCCCAGTGGACACACACACACACACACACACACACTTTTAAATAAATCATTATAAGAATTTTGCACTTTTATTTTATCATCTAAATATGTAAGCTTCTTACTTTCAAAAAACAGCGGCTACAAACCTGATCCGAGCAGTATGCAACTAGTCGCGAATTGATCTCTGTCGCCAAACAATCAGGATCGTTTTCCTGCACATCTCTAATAGCTCTGGTTCTGGCTGCAAGCAAACACACCAGCGTGGCTTCTGACGCCGTCGTTTGTATAACGCCACCGCCGCCGGAACCGCCTGGTCGATGCAGGAAATCTTCAGGTAGACCGATCATTTTGCCTAACCAATTCATAACGATTGTTTCTAACTCGGTACACGCTGGACTGGAAGCCTATAGAAATAAACGTATTAAGTATTTAAAGTATCGTATAAAAAATTGGTTATTTCTACAATTTTTAGAGATTGAGAGATAAAAATTGTCTTAATATATATAATCCTCTATCATTAATTAAAATTTCCTATGTATTAATGTGTAGAAAATAAATTTTAAATTATATAAGAAACATAAGTTATATATATATATATATATATTAGATATACATATATATATATATATATTACAATATGTGCATATTTATTATAAATTATAATAAAATACAATGTAAAATGTTGTATTTTAATTGCAAATTTCGACAAGTTTTGAATTTTACTAAAATAAAAAATAATATATTAAGGTAATATTAATCGGAAATCTAATACATATAAATTGTTATAATTATTAATTTGCAGAACAACAAAAAACATTATTAAATATTGAACACTAGAAGCGAAAATATTAAATACTGTTAAAAATAAATGGAAATAGAAATAAATGGAAATAAATTGCACTTACCCACGTAAAACCCAGACAGTTTATTGCATCAGCCAGCATGTCGCCCAGCAGACTGGCAGGTGAATTCAGGGCCGGAAAGTAGGCGTGCATGTGCGGACTCTGCCAATGCGTCACCCCCGGCATGATGCATTTCTCAACGTCGGCGAATATGTCCTCCCAGGGCTCGCCATCCACGGGAGCCGACGCCGGCAGCACATTTCTCAAGTATCCCGGCGAGACCGCTGGATATACTCGCCGAGAACGGATGTCTCCCAGATAATCAGCAATGTAATCCACCATTTCCTTCCCTGTGCAATTTTCAAATATTTATGATTATTCTAGATCACTGTGTACAATGTCTAATGAGATACTACAAATGAAATACTACAAGATTTTTTTGTAAATTATGTATCTCAGTTTAACAAATTATTCACTATTTACATAAAACATAATTTTTACAATTAAGTAGAGAAAAGTGTCATCGGATTGAATTTTGGTAGTCTATTAATATTTTTATGTGAATTGTATTTTTTTTCAATTCAGCACATACTGAACACCGATTATCATAAATGTATGTATAACATAAATGTAAATATAAATGATGTAACCTTCAAAGGTTACAAAAAACAGTGCAAGTAAATCTTATAGATTTTTTTATACTGAATCCGTCGCTCAAATTAGTTTATTACGTCAGATTTTTTAAAATAAAGAATTATTAAAACCTCCAAAGCCACTATTTTTGTCATTTTTGGTCCACAAATTGTTAAATTTATGCAATACTGAAATTACTATAGGTAATTCTTATAAATTTTTGGATACTGAAAATAAATCTTCCAAATTGGTCTATATTATAACAAATAAATTATTATTAACACATAAATTACTTACAATGATATAAATAGGATGCTTATTAGCATTAAAGATTAAATTGATCTTGTAAGTATTTACTATTGCAATGTAAGATTGGGTTTCAAAATCAACAAATTAGCACGCAACTTAGTGAAAAAAAATATACAAAATTCACACAAAATATTATTAATAAGCTACCCCAAAATCCATCCGAAGATGGTACTTTTCTTTACTTAATTGGGATCCATATTCATCAGTCCATACCAGTTTCACTTATTACTATTTAATTATAATACTTATTTATAAAAATTTATTTAAAATGCCAATACCTGTACACTATATAGAATATCAATTTATATAACATATAACAAAAATAAAATATAACTGAGTATAAATCATAATAATAAATAAACCTAAACTTAATATTACAGCATAATAACTTGGAAAAAATTATATTAAGCCGTAAAATAATTAAATACAAGTTATGATATTTAATTTTATTTTTTTAAATTTGTTCAGCATTTTTAACATACTCCTCTTAATTTAATATCAATCATTTATTATAAATATCGTAAATCAAAAAATGCTAACAAGTATAGAATTAAAAAAAAGTTGATAAACTTGGATCTAAAATCATAATATTAAATAAATTGCAGGAAATAAGTTTGCGAATCCTCTTCGTTTAAAATTTAGCACATTTGTCGCTATCTGCAACTAAAAGTCATTAAACAGAAACAAAAGATGCTTTAAGAATCAAGGATCTATTCTGTACTAAAGAAAAGACACAATTTTTCAAAGATTAGATCCCTCTACTTCATACATGTGAATTCTTTTGTTTGAAAAACGTAATCACTCTTTCTTTCTGTACATGATGTTCCAAACAGAAATTACATTCTGGCAAATAAAAATAGCTCTCTAAAATAGTTTATTCAATAATTGATTTCCTATCAAAATACTTTACAAATATCCAACAAAAAGAAAAACTAATTTTATTTATTGTTATTGGCAACAATTGTGTGAATAAATGGATAATCCTGTATTGCAATATAAAGCGACACACATTTCCATATCCTAATTTACCAAGACAAATAGACAGAATAATCGACTAGAAATGAAAATTGTAGGAGAAAGCCAGTTTGAACTAAGTCGTAATTCTAAAGCAGGAGATTTAGATTGTAAACGATGTATCGGAACATCGCGTATCGGAAACAATATCACACCTATAAAGTCTCAATCAATTCGACTGGTGATCTCTATTTATTGAAGCTGTTTCAATATCGTACAATCATTGCCATGGCTTGATCGCACCGAAATTTAATATGTCAATTTGATTCGAATTTAGATTAAATCAGTAATATATTGATTAATATGTTAATACAAAAAATTTTTTAGTTTTAAAATTTTTGTAAAATATTATTATATCAACTTTTTTTATATAATAAAAAATCTAAAAATCTAAATATAAAATATATAAAAATTTACATATATAATATATATATATATATATATATATATATATATATATATATATATATATATATATATATATAATATAATATAAATTTAAATTAATAATGTTAAATTTAATAATTCTAAATTTTTATTATACTTTTATTATGTTTATGTGCATACACGTGTTCGCTTACCATATCTACGATAATCCTCCAAGTTCATTTTACCTGTAACAGATAGTAAATGTGATGATTATTAATTATTAATTATTAACTGTTATTAACAGTTTTATTTCACACATGCATTTTAACATATTTAAGATTCTTAAAAAATTATACAGTAATATTTTCTAATATAATATTGCATAGCACATTAAACAATTATTTTCTTTGTTTAAGGGAAATGCTAAAGAATCCTTTTTGTTGGAATTGATTGACATCAATAATCGAGTAGTACGCAAACAAGAGACTCAACAACAACAGACTCCATTTCCCACAAAAATCGCTAAATGTCAGATGTAATTTTTTAAAACTATACATTGCTTTAGTTTGAGGAAAATGATATGTAACAGCGAGATTTCTATGTAATAATAAAAATAATAACGTATATTTTAAAATTATGATTTATAATGGTCTGAAAGATTTCTTTATGATTGTTTATTGAACGTACTTTATCAGTAGCATGTGATAATTCTTTGTCAATTCAAGTCACTTAGAATATTATTGTACACTGATCTCAACTCGTTGTTCTTCGATTTAGCACAAATCGATGTTGCAAAATTATAAAAAGATGCAAAAACACTTTTTTAATTTCTCGACAAAGATCCACGGAATTTACTCGCGACGAAGTTTTTACATAAACACTACCGAAGTGCGATTACAACACAACGAACGATGTTGACCTAATACAAAAATTTGCGATGCGAGTTCGCCGCCAATTTCTACGGATTCATCATCGATCGCGCGCGTTGGCGTCACATAAGCCGAGCTTCTTAGTGCAATCTGTTAAAATTTTCGTTTCGTGACACTGAGTTTTAATTTTATTACAGGGTGCTTCAAAAAAGATTTTAATACCTACATATATAGAAGTACCTTTTTTTGAGAAACAGAACTGATCACACACAATAGTCATAATCAAATATTATAGTACCAAATGTATTTTATCTTCAAACAGTCTCCACTTGTTTACCGTTATTATCAACATTTATTCTTGGAATCTTTTCCAAATGGTCTTCAGAATCCTGAGACATATTTCTTAGATAAAGTTACTTCCATATAAGTGTCATTTTTTTAAATATCTTGTATTTATATCAATCGCAGAATGACGCTATCCAGAAAATAATGCTAAATAATAAGGTAATTATTTACAAAACCGACGCCATCGCCGATTTCGATGACCTTGACATATATTGTCAAGGTCATCCTCCAGAGTGACCTTCGGAAGGTTTTAGCCGTCGATTATTATTTATTAAAAAGTTATAAATTTAAAAAGTTTGAAAAATATAGCAGCTATTTTGAAAGTCTAACGATTATGTATTTGCGTGGAAAGTCGCAAACCCATGTGGAACAAAACAATTATAGATCTTGTTTTAAGCCGAAGCAGGAGGTGGGGGTGGGGTAGATATCGGTTCGCGTAAAAAGTCGCAAACCCATGTAGAACAGAACAATTATAGATCTTGGGTTTGCGACTTTCCACGCGAGGCGACATTCCACCTATCTGTATATAGCATATAAATATAGCAGCTATTTTAAAGAGCTAATGACTATGTATTATGTGTGAAACGCATGTCTAACAGAACAATTACAAACCTTGTTTTGGGCCAAAGCAGGGGAGAGGGGTTGGGTGGATCTAGCTTCGCGCGGAATGTCGAAATCTATTTCCTTATGTACACATGACAATACAATATCTATCTACGATTCACCTTTCCTCTTGTGTATACATTGTTTATAGAAAGAATTGAAACTTTCTTTACTATATGTCACAAATGCGACAATAATAATGAATAAATTTTTCTAACTATGTGTGTGTGTGTGTGTGTGTGTGTGTGTGTGTGTGTAAGACTCATTTACTTAAATTTCAATTTAAGCGATGCATATGGTCATTAAATCTCTCTAAATAGCTGCTATATTTTTCAAACTTTTTTTGTTTATAACTTTTTCATGAATAATGAGCGACGGCTAAAACCTTCTAAAGGTCACTAAGGAGGATAACCTTGACAATATATGTCAAGATCATCGAAATCGGCGATAGCGTCGGTTTTGTAATAATTACCAATAATAATAAGAATTGTTTAACAAACAATATGATAAAACAATCTCTTCGCTCTGTTTCGATAATACAATAAAATCGAACTCAATAGCAGATTAATAATTTTATGATCAATTATACATATGCAATATTATACTTGATAAGATCTTTTTATTGGATTATTATAATCAAATCAGATTACCTTATTTTATATTTTAATATGTCGGAAATGCCGAAATAATTACTTTAAAAAAAAATTTTTTTTAATTTTTGTATAAAAAATTTTATTATTTATTGAGTAATGGATATTTTATTAGTTATTAAAGGAGAAAATATAAGAAGAAATTTCTTGATAAATAGATCTTGATAAATCTTTGTTCATAACATTGATATTTAATCTCAGAAAAAAATCCGATCATTAACGCGCTTTGAACATTAGATTGCGTCTAAATCTACTATTACAGTACATATTCGGCTTGTGACACAATCAATATCATAGAAACACAACGCGATACAAATTTTTATTTTACATAAAATAATACAATAGTAAGAAATAATTTTTTTTATTATGATATTTTATTACAATCTTTCAACGTATATTATAATCACTAAAATAATAAATGTTTTCATATTTATTGATGTTATGAATACAAATCAATTCAATATCTTCTCATAATGAATAAATGAACAATTTCTATCTAGCGGAAAATAATGCTAAATAATAACAAGGATTGTTTAATCAATGCACAATGGAGAAATTTCATTCAACACTATAAAAAAATTGTATTTCAGCAATAGATTGAAATCACAGTTTCGACAAGACGATCTTTGCAGGAAAAAATCGTGAAATGAGCGTAGAACGGAAAATCGAACTGGTCACAGACAGCAACGAAGATCTAAAGCCAGAATGACGCCCGGCGATATTAAAAGCTCGTCCTTCCTCTGTTTCCGCTTCCGACTTTTGTAATTTCCCGTAGCTTTCACTGCTGCCGAGCGTTTGCTGAGAGATTTATCCGCGACACCGTCGGCCGCCCGCGGATCTCCATCAGTGATTCGCGATTCAACGAAGGAAATGTTAAGCATTTGGTAATGACATTTGATAGCGATACTATCAAAACGTTCTGACGATTATCGAGGAATCGTGCTCTAATCAAATCGAATTCAAATTTTAGAAGTGCACACACGGAAAAAATTGATTTTACTGTTGCAGCAAAACTATCGCTGCTACTGCATATTCGATATACATAGAGATTTTCGTTATTGCAACTAATTTTTCAAATTATTCAACATTACAGCAAAACAGAAATCATTTTGTTTCTATAGCTATAAATAATTTGCCAATTTAATAAAAATTATTTTTTAACTTCAATAAAATTTAACTTTAATAAATATTAAGTCGCATTTCGTTCCATATAATATCTGATGAAATTTGTTAAAACATAAAATATGCTATACTAGCAATGTATAGTAAAGACAAAGACAACCTCTGAAGAAGGTTGGAAGAGAAAGTGCTAGCAAGCTAATATTTAATTAAGACATAACTGTCAATAATAGATTGATACAAAAACTGACGCGATTATAAGTCTCGTTAACTGAAAAACATAGTACACGTGTTAAGACAAGAATATCTCCGAGCGTGGCGCAAACAAAATAATTATAATAAAAAAATTAAACATAAAAATATTAAGAAACTTTTTAATATGTAATAATTTAATATATAATTATTTTTAATATTATATATTTTTGATGATATGAGAGTAAGTCGAGAATTTTGTAATGTGTCTAATCTAGCTTTGTCTATATATAATAATCTATATTATTTAAAATTATTGAATATTATTGACAGAATTATATCAATTTTTTTGAAATATGTAATACAATTTTGTATCAAAATGTTACAAATATTCTCAAACAAAGAGGATGCAGATATGATTTACGGTTTCTGTGAATGGCACAAGCCACTTGTGTGTGTGTGTGTGTGTGTCTTACAACATGTAACTTATTTATTGCATTACTAGGAACAATTATTACTCTAGAGTTCAATTGAGATTGTTTCCTGATTTAATTAAGATATTATTACTAAAAGTAAATTGTTACTAAAAGTAAATTGCGTGTAAAAATGATACACACAGATGATCTGTTTTAAATGACAAAGATATTTTATTTTACTAAACATCAATGATAAGCTTGTTTACATGTATATGCATTAATTTGACAATTAATACATCGTTTATCACGAAACAGATTCTCGGACTGTGCAATTAAATATCCGATTTGCCGATTAAACCAAATTATCTCCATAAAAATCTTGATAAATCAATTTCTTTTATATAAACGCACATTCGACAAATATTATGCACGTGAATGCATTTGACAAATATTATAATATTATATTGATAAATATTATACACATGAATGCATTTTATGTGACTGTGCTTTACATGTTTTATTAAGTAATTATAATTTTATAAGTACTGATCAGAATCATTTGATCTTAATCAAAATACCTCCATATCATAGGAAAGTAAATGTAAAAAAATTATAGCAAAATTCAAATATAGAATTATTCAAATATAGTTTATATGTTCATCTTTTACATATTGGTATATTTATTTGAAAAACTATATTTACATTTACAAAAGTACTGAGACCTAAAGTATAACAAATAAAGTTAACTACACATTAATTATTTTCATTATTTCATTAAGAACTCTAAACCTAAAGAACATAGAACCCTCTAAACCTCTAAAATTTGCGTAAACCCTAAACGTAGATAAAGTTTTATCCAGTACATTTTTATTTGTTCATAACTCCCGGAAAAATGATCAAAATTCAATACTTTTTTAAATCAATGTAGAAAATATTGAGAAGAATAATAAATGTTAAAATATTTTTGATTAAATAAAATTTAAAAAATATAATTAAAAAAACGAAATACTTATTATATTCTTTATAATTTTTTTTTTTTAAATTAATCTGGATAAATTTTTTACATGTTTAAGGTTTTAGCTTTAAATTTCATAAAATTAAAATATTACAAACTTAATTCTTTTACTTCAATTTAAAATATTTGTTTTATTTATATATAACGTATTTCTCTTTATTACCACTTTAAGGATGATAATGGATGCGTGAATAACGAAAAATCATAACTTTTACGAATAAATTTCTATTTTTAATATTTGTGACAATACTGTGATAAAAAACGTATTATAATCAATTTGTATTTATATCTAGAGCGCATATGAAACTAGTCCATTCTTTGAGAGATAATTTGATTTGTCTAACTTATTAATTTGTTTATTTGATTGGCTGACCTGATCGGAAGTCTCACGTCAATCACTCGATGACGAGTTGAGCTGGAGTTGTGACTTGAAGTCGCACAATACGAGAAATACCGTGTGGTCACCCGTCGGATGTTCTCTCCCCTTTTCGTCCTCGAGGATATATCCGCGGCGGAAGCGAATCGGCAGAATGCGTGTCGCTCAACAAGTGGCTGCTTTTATATAGCCGCGCGCTCTGCGTACAATTCCTCTGATAGCGCAAGCGTAACGAGGAAGCCGGGAACGATGATGAGTCCTGTGACCACGATTTACTGCCCCAAGACACCACCCACTATGAAAAAAATAAGTTTGCAGTTCCACAAAAATAGCATAAAACAAAAATCTCCGTATAATAGTAACAAAAAGTATTAAAATATTTTTAAAAACTGAGATTTAAGCAATAAATATTCAAATATATAATATAATATACAATATATAATTTATAATAATATATAATATAATAATATATAATATATTTATAATAATATATAATATAATTAAAAAATCATGCTTTTATTAACAATATAATGTAATTTACTTTAAAGGGTGAATTACTTAAACACTAAATGCTACTTGTTTCATTTTTTTGACCTTGTTTTCGATTTTTTCAACTAAACCTGGAACTCCCTCATTCCGTACGGGCGTCATACCAATTCGACCACCGAGACATGTGATAATATTTATCACGATAACCAGTAACCTATTAAGTCTCTAGGTACGTATAATAAACATTAAATGCTATTCGTTTAATTTTTTCGACCTCACACACATAATTATTCATTCATTGTAATCATGCATTTGTGATAATTAATATTATTTAAATTATTAGCCTTTAATAAAATTAAATAAACAATGCAATAATATAATTAAATTTTATTAAATAACTTTAAAAATAATGGTTAAATCAAAAAACGTTTCAGACAAAAATTGTTTATTTTTTTTGTAAATTAAGAATCTGTTAAAAAATATATAAGTTTCTATATTCAAAAATAAAGTTGAACTTGAAATGATCTTCAAAACGTCCATCAAATTAGAAATAAATAATGCTATTCTCCTTCCCCCTCAAAAGCAAACAACTTTTGTCTGAAACATTTTTTTATAAAATGATTTTGCAATAAGTATAATAAAACAAATATAAACACAATAAATCTCTCTACCTGATTTTGAAGATTACGCCACTTGGTCACTAATTGGATTTAAGTTCTGGATCATTTGTTTTTCCGAATTTATAATATATTTCTCAGTTTCGACTTAATTACATTTAATGTTTTCCTCTTTGCACATATAATGATACAATTCATTTTGATAAGCGATGCCATTTCTCACATATCAATATATTGTAACACGAACACTGTTAATGACAATGCATGTCATTTTCTACTTTAAAGGTGAAAGAGCGCATTTTTTTTTCCTTTTATTTCAAAATATCAATTTCTTTTATATACAATTTTACATAAAGCGCACTTTCCAAGTATCAACTATAAATATAGAAATATAAATATCAATATTAATATTTATATATTTATATTTAATTGATATTTATTTTCATTTTGCAATATATATAATTTTCGTATAATTCTTTATTCTTTTTACAGACAATTTTTACACACAATTCAAAAAAAAAACTTTTTATAATTATAACAAAATGTTTTCTTTTTTTGTGTATTATCTTTATTTACATAGATAAGAAAAGTAATAAAAATAATAATTAAAAAGTAATTACCAAACTTTTGTAGTGTTTTTTTACAAAAAGTAAAATTACAGTTAGTTTATAGTCTTATACAATATTCTATATATAATCATATTTTATATATATATATTTTATATATTTTACAATTATAACATTTATATATGATTACATATAGTTATATATTTGCTGTGTGAGTAAAACATTTTAAACAACACATGCACGCACACACGCACGCGCGCACATAGAAAGAGAGAAGAGAGAGAAAGAAAGAGATACTTATATACATACACACATATATAATTTAGGAAACAATAGCATAGAATACACTCGTAAAAGCTTCCTTTTAACAAACACCTTTCGTTAAATTGTGTGTACTGGTGAGAGGTGCGTACTCGAAGTATCGATTGACTTTAACATGTGAATGAAGCCCCCAAGCTCTTGTATAGTACGATAAATAATTTTAAGGTTTCACTATATAAATCACATATCGACAATTTCTATTTTCCCAAATAATATTAGGATAAAATTAATAAAGATACAAATATATAATCATGTAATTATTGTTATATTAATTTGTATATTTTTTATTGCGTCATTTAAATTAGAAAATTACTTTAAAATAATGTTGTAATATTATATAACCTTTAATACAAAAAAGAAAGAGAGAAGAGAAAGAGAGAGAGGAAGAGAGAAAAGAAAGGAAAGAAAAAAAAGAGAGAAAAAAAAAAATAAATATTTATTAAAATATATTTAAAAAACTGTTCCAGCACATGACAATAACTACAACGATTTTCTCTAATGAAAAAATAATACTTGATACCTTCGACCGAATTAACAATGCAATAGACACCTATTATTTTAACTTTAAAATTTCACAGCTATGTCTTTGGACGTATGTATAATGAAAAAAGGAATCACGGCGTTTGACGGATTGCATGCGTGTTGCAAGATCTAAATATTAATTGATAAGAAAAAATACCGTTAACTGATAAGAAAAAACTGACAGTGAGGATGATTTTATTTCAAGTCAAAACGTTTGTTTGTATAATTTTTCATATAATTACATATTATTGGTACTGTCATCTAACTTGTTCGTTTTTGCCTTTTATTTAGAAAATGTGTTATTAAATTTATTAAAATATTGTAAAATTAGAATTTTAAGTTTGAATAGTTTGTTTTTATAATCACGTTTTATATCTTTCTATTGTATATATAACAGTTTTTTAATACGTGCGTTTGACGCTTTTTTTTACCTTTTTCCTTAAAACAATAATTTGTAATGATTACATCTTACAGCTATAAATGTACATAGAAGTGGAGAGAATAAAATAAAATAAGATATTAGTGTGAGAAAGTAACAATATATAATGGCAGCAACTTTGCAATAAAGATCTTTAATACATAATTTCGTTTATACATGTATTTGATTTATACATCTTACAAATTATGTTGTTAATGTTACATAATAATGACTATTAATAACTATAAATAATGATTAATATATTTTAATTTGTGTATTAATTAAATGTAAAGAACGTATTTCTATGTATTAATAGCGATTAATTTTACGATTAGTATTAGTAAATTTAATTTTAGATCTAATATAGAGTCTCAAAGTAATGTTTCTGATAGATAAATTTCTCAAAATCATGGAAGTGTAAATAAAATGCATTTACAATTAAAAGAACAAGTCCATATATGTATAAATTTGTGTGTCTGTGTGTTTGGCGCGCGCGCTCGCGTATATACATATTTATGTATGGCAAAAGTACACATTCGCACGTACACACATTTTATTATTATTTGATTAAAATTATATACGGAAGAAAATCGTAAAATGTATCCGTTTTTTATATTATTATTTATTTACGTATATCAATTTCAAACAAATATAAACACAATCTATCTAAAGCATGTTTCTGTAATTTATTTTTGTAGTAATTATAATATTATTAGTTATGATATATTTAAAGATGTTTTAAAACTCTATAATTTATTACATGAAATAGACATTATATACTAGAATTATAAATATATACAAATCTCTCAATATTGGAATACTAATATATGAATTATCCGAATAATTAAGCGCCAGAATTTGACTATGGAGACAATAATTATCTTGAATAATGTCAGTAATATCGTATGTGCATATATTCTATAATTCTAATATACATGTATATATCATATAGCATATATATATATATATATATATGGACCCCGTCCTTACTGCATTGCGAGAAGAATTTTCGCGACGGTCGGCGGCAATCGAACCGGGTGTGTCTGCGTTGCCACATTGCGAACATTCGCAACGATCGTAGGCGATGGCGACGGCGGTGGTGGTTGCTTTCAGCGTGGGTTGGCGCGCTCGGCACTGTTCCTCGATCTCCTCAATCTCGTCAACCCGTCAGAGTAGGTCTCCGGTTCGGTTGATGCTCCCCCGTGGTATGTGCAGCTTAAATCGGGGATGCATGTTTTCGTATAACATGTCCAGCTGCTCTGTGGGGGAGTACCCCCCGGCTCGCCGCATCATGGTGGTTAGTTCGGTAGCGAACTTTCTATAGGGCTCCTCCGGTTTCTGGAGCCGTGTCTGGATCTCCCGCACGAGCTGATGACGATACCGCCGGGGCCAGAAATAGTCCCGGAAATCCCTGCCGAAGTCTTCCCACTCGAGCCATTGTTCGCGGTGGTTGCGATACCACAGAAGAGCGTCACCTTTTAGTAGTTCCGGAAGGCCACTTAATAGCTGCTCGTCGGTCAACCGATAGGCGGTTTTTAATTCCTCGAGACGTTCCAAGAACGCCACTGGGTCCTTCCCATCGAAGTGGCACCCCCACTTCCGGATCTGGTTCACCGCTTTGACATGGGCCTGGGCGACGTCGGTGGACAGGGCGTATGTCGCGGTAGTCGGAAGCGCGCTCGCGTCGGAGCGCGGAGTACGGAAAATGTCGGGGTTCTGGGTCGCATACTGGCTTATGCGTCGGCGGAGGTCGTCGATAGTCCCTCCCGTTTCGAGTCCTAGTTTCTCGGCCTCGTCGATGAGTTCGCTTTTCGCGAGACGATAAATCCACTCTTTGGTCATGGTAGCTTAATTTCGGTTGCGTGTGCTCAGCGGTCAAGACGAGACAGGTCCCTGTTCGGGCACCATGAAACACGACCCGTTTCTACGAACGCTCGGGCTAGCTCGTCAGATTCCGGGGTTCGTTGGATCAAATTGAGCAACGCGTATTTCAAGATGTAACAAAGATAATTTATTTATCCTAATAGACGATACAATAATATACAGAAACGCGATATGCTATAATACACTATGTACAAGATATATATGAAACCGCAGAGTGGATATATCACGCGTGAGTCGCGCTGTAGCGCAAGGTGTCGCGTGGCGCGCGCTGTAGTGCGATCCGTCGGTGATCGCAGCCCGTGCACGCGGCGGGCGCGTGTTTCGCCGTGACACGGTATATGCGAATTATAAATGGCGATTAAAGGCCCGCAGATTTCGGCGCGATACGGTATCCCGAGTTTGCCGTAAGAATGGCTGACCGCGGTTAAAGGCCCCTAAGTCGCGGTATCGGTATGCGTCTATGGTAGCGCGGCGTGACGCGGATGATGGTAAATCGCGGATCGTGGCGGGAGGAGACGGCCGGACCGAGAATACTCGGCGGTAGCGGAGAACACTCCACTGCACGCTGATCGGTGTCTCAAGAAGAGGGATACAGGTGTGAGGTGCTTGTACGGGAGTCGAGAAACCTCGACGGAGACAGAGCACACTCTACCCCACGTCCCTATAGTATCAGGATCCTGTCGGTGGCAACGGCCGAGAATTCTCGGTGGAGGCAGAGCACTCTCTACCCCACGCTGTTGGTGCCGAGCAGGTCTCGAGATAGGAAGACGACGACCGAGAACACTCGGTGGAAGCGGAGAACGCTCGACTTCCTGGTTTTGTCGCTTTCGGGAAACGGATCTAGGTAGCTTCTTAGCGTCGGCTTAGTGCGTCTGCTTGCAAGCTCCGGAATCGGTATCTTGATGATTTCGAGCGCCTTTTTATACTCAAAAAGCGCTCGAAATTTGGGGAAAGGGAATTATCCCCGCCAGCGGAACGCGAGTGCCGGATACGGGTGGGAGAATAATTCCGACGTCGCGCTCGCGCTCGGTGGCGGTCGGGTTTCCCCGTGATGGCTCGGCGTCGGGTATCGAGAGGCTGTGTGTTTCTAGCGATTCGCCTGTTCGAGATTTTAAAAATGTTGTAGGGCGCACCGCGCCCCATGTGCCGTTTTCGACGGTTGTCTGGTCCGGCGGAACGATGCGTTTTCGGGGTGCATCTCACACCTGTATTGATACGCCCGTTGGAACAATATATATATATATGTAACGATGCACCCCGAAAAGCACAGCATCGTTCCGCCGGACGAACACCGTCAAAACCGGCAATTGGGGCGCGGTGCGCCCCACATTATTTTAATCGAATTTCAAACGAATCGCTAGAGGCACACAGCCTCGCGATGTTCGACGACGAGCGGACGCGGGAAAACCCGACCGCCGCCGAACACCGACCCGAGCGCTTTCCCTACTCCGAGCCGGCACGCGTACGCCGGGTGGGAGAATTTCCTTCCCCATCTCCTCACAATTTTCCGTATAAAAAGGGATCCAAAAAGATCTCTAGACCGATTCCGGATCCTGACAGCCGACGCTACCAGCCGACGTTAGAAGGATAATCCCGAACCTGTTCCTCAAAGCCGCAAAACCAGGGAGTCGAGCGTACTCGGTTTCCGTCGAGCGTTCTCGACAGCTGCTTCCTAGAGCACCGAATTCTTCGGGTAAAAGCAGTGCCCGGGGGTGGAGAGTACTCCGTCTCCGCCGAGCGTTCTCGGCCGCTGCCCGAACCGGAGATCCTGATACAATACGGGACGTGGGGTAGAGCGTACTCTGTCTCCGCCGAGAGTTCTCGGCTCCCGTACCAGCACCGACCATCCGTGCCTATCCACCAAGACGCCGAATAAGAGTGCAACAGAGCGTTCTCTGTTACCGCCGAGTGTTCTCGGTCCGGTCGTCTCATCCCGATACCTTTCGCGGATTTCCGACCTCAAGCCGCGCCAGAACACCGCGTCTTCGCCATTGATACGGCGATTGACAAGCCATCGCGCCGCGCTACGAACCGCGAGCATTTAAACCGATACGCGCTACAGCGAGATCACGTCACCGCGCCGCGCCGGAGCACGTGCTCACCGCGTGCGCTCTTCGCGCTCACCGAAACCGCGTCCCGTTACCGCGCGGACCACGCGACATCGGCGTTACCGCGCGCTCCACACGCGCTATATCCACTCCCCGCGCGAGTTGTAAATAATTGTAAATAATAGATAATAAACTAAGTTATTTGTTACCAACATAGCGTATTCACTTCAACCCTATCGAACCCCGGTTTCCGACGAGCTACGCCCGAGCGTTCGAGGCAACGGGTTGTTTTATATATATATATATATATGTATACATACTTGTTGGTGAACACTAATATCTTTGTGTAGATAACATAAAAAAATCTTATATAAGACACATAAGTGAATTAGTATATATTGAAATTATGAAAGTATATATACTTTGCTATTTTAATTAGTAAATAATTAATAAAACAATCAGTCAGTTATATTCTAAAGAAGATTGATATTTAAATCGTCATTAACGTTAAGTAACAAAATTAAACGTAATTCCTCGTCTAGTACATATCAAGTAATATATTCCAAATCAGGAAGTGATATATTCGAAGTCTTTCGTCAAAATGATACTGCTTTGAATGTCATTATAGGTAATCTGTGAATTCTAACAAATACTCCGACATTCTTTTATATTCAGAACTTGACTGTTGATTGTAATTGTCCACTGACCTGCACAGAGTATACACAGAGAGATTAAAAATTCAGAACTAACATAGAATTACAAAATCGTATTGCAATCATGTACATTATTTGATTATTAAAAAGGGAGTCTTATTATTCAATTTTCAAACATAATTATTTAAAATACTTAATGAACAGTTACTCACACACACATAAGAATATCTAGTTGTTAAAATGTAGGTAAAGATAAATGTCAGCATATTTACATTAACAAATTTGATATAATAAATATGTTCAAATAACAGTGTTCCACTCAAATAACACCGGCACACAAAAAAAAAGTGGTCTGTACTTTTGACCAAACCCACCTATCTATATGTATTTTGGCTCGCTGAAACCGAATCTGGAGGTCGTTTAGCCCGTCTACCTCTTGGTTTTGAGTAAATCGCAAAAAATAGCGAAAAATCGCATTAGTAAGTGCGACAAAATTAGGAAAAAATTTTTTTGACTTTCAACAAGTAAATTTCTTATGTGGTTTGATGTGCTTAACCCAAATTTGAAGTTTATTGAGCTTTATCATCCATAGTATTGCCGAAAATCGCGAAAAATAGCTCAAATAGTAAAAAAAAACGATTAAAATCGCAACAAATCGCGTTTATGAGCGTAAAGCAATTCGGGAAAAAATTTTCTGACCTTAATGAGGTATATTTATTATGTATTTTGATGCCCTGAACCCGTTTTTCAACTTTGTTGAGCTCTGTTACCCACAGGTTTTAGCAAAAATCGCAAAAAACCACGTTAACAAGCGTAAAAATCGTTGTTTTCTTATGCTTTTTTTCTCTTGTAACGAACTCTTTTATCTTCGAATGATCTATATAGCGGGTTTCTTTTCCTCTTCACTCCGGTCTGAATCGTTTCCCTTTTTAACGTCCAACAGAAATCTGCCATCATATTAATATCCCACCTTCCTTGGTACCGCTGCTGCATTTCACTTATGTCTTGATGGAATCGTTCTCCTTGTTCTTCGCTGTAGTCTCCGAGATTTTGAGGAAAGTAGTCAAGATGCGAGTGTAGGAAGTGCACTTTTAGACTCATCAAGCAACCTAACTTTTTGAAATTCTTCAACAAATCTTCAACCAAATTTCGGTAATCGGCACTTTTTTGATTTCCCAAAAAATTCTGAGAGACACTTTTGAAACTTAACCATGCTCTTTGTCATTCATTTGCTTAATAAAGTTTTCATCTTGAAAAAGCGTATGAACATCAATGGAAGATTTGCGGTGATCTAAAAATTGCAACCCTGATTCTAGGTCAACAATCGGGTTTCACGAAAAACCCCTGCTTTTTATGTTTGTGGGATAGTAGAGATAGGATAAATCACTATGTTAAGAAAGATTGGCCAATAAGAACCGAGTTTCATCCAGGATCAAAGAACATCATACGCGAACCATTGATTGATCCCTCCAAAATTTTGCTACCGCCTCTTCATATCAAACTCGGACTGATCAAACAATATGTCAAAGCTCTAGATAAAAATGGTAACTGTTTTGGGTATTTAGGACTGAAGTTTTCCGCTATAAGTGATGCAAAATTGAAAGAAGGTATTTTCGATGGTCCCTAAATTCGTACGCTTTTTCAAGATGAAAACTTTATTAAGCAAATGAATGACAAGGAGCATGGTTAAGTTTCAAAAGTGTCTCTCAGAATTTTTTGGGAAATCAAAAAAGTGCCGATTACCGAAATTTGGTTGAAGATTTGTTGAAGAATTTCAAAAAGTTAGGTTGCTTGATGAGTCTAAAAGTGCACTTCCTACACTCGCATCTTGACTACTTTCCTCAAAATCTCGGAGACTACAGCGAAGAACAAGGAGAACGATTCCATCAAGACATAAGTGAAATGCAGCAGCGGTACCAAGGAAGGTGGGATATTAATATGATGGCAGATTTCTGTTGGACGTTAAAAAGGGAAACGATTCAGACCGGAGTGAAGAGGAAAAGAAACCCGCTATATAGATCATTCGAAGATAAAAGAGTTCGTTACAAGAGAAAAAAAGCATAAGAAAACAACGATTTTTACGCTTGTTAACGTGGTTTTTTGCGATTTTCGCTAAAACCTGTGGGTAACAGAGCTCAACAAAGTTGAAAAACGGGTTCAGGGCATCAAAATACATAATAAATATACCTCATTAAGGTCAGAAAATTTTTTCCCGAATTGCTTTACGCTCATAAACGCGATTTGTTGCGATTTTAATCGTTTTTTTTTACTATTTGAGCTATTTTTCGCGATTTTCGGCAATACTATGGATGATAAAGCTCAATAAACTTCAAATTTGGGTTAAGCACATCAAACCACATAAGAAATTTACTTGTTGAAAGTCAAAAAAATTTTTTCCTAATTTTGTCGCACTTACTAATGCGATTTTTCGCTATTTTTTGCGATTTACTCAAAACCAAGAGGTAGACGGGCTAAACGACCTCCAGATTCGGTTTCAGCGAGCCAAAATACATATAGATAGGTGGGTTTGGTCAAAAGTACAGACCACTTTTTTTTTGTGTGCCGGTGTAATTATAAGATTTATAAAAGACATACGTTTAAAATTAGGACTAAAATTTCTACGGTTTCTCTAATATATTTTTAAATGTGAAGTATATAACTTTATTGCTAGCACATAACAACATTGTTATATGTTCGTTACACATAATAAAATATATTAATAATTCAGAATGAATAAAAAAAAACTAATATCTGAGACACTTACCTCTGTTGACCTCCTTGATTCCTAAGATTTTGCCTAGATGCATTACTATAATCAAAACTAGGAACAGTATAATTTTGTGTATTTACGGATTGTTGTAACCTCAGACTGTAATTAAAATAACTTTTATATTTCTAAATGTTAGTTATACAATTTCTATGTATTATTTGTGCATAATAAATTATATTAATAATTCAGGATATATGAATAATTAATCTGAGACACTTACCTTTGTTGACCTTTTTGATTTCCAAGAGATTTCCTAAGTACGTTATCATGAGATTCAGAATTTCTTTCATCTTTATTTATATTATGATTTCTATCCAAATGAGATTTTAAAGCTTCTGTTTCTCGAAATATATTAATATTGTAACCGCAATGTTTGCAGGTTGCACGCCACGTTGTAAAGTTGAAATGTCGCGATAGCCAGGTATGAGCAATTTCTTCTCGTTTTGTTTTTACTATGTCTTTGTGTGAAGATGTTTCTAGATGGATCGTTAAGCTATTTTTGTGATATGCACTCTCAATAAGTGTATTACATTCGTCAATGTTGCATTGTGCAGAATACGCATTTTGTTTTGTGAAATATTGCCAAATTACATCCCGAGTGTTTTTTTTCCATCTTAAGTTGTCTTTCTCGTCATAAATTTCGTGATCACGATATAAATGTATTTTTATACTAAAATTCCTTGTATTATGCGGATAAATTTTTTGACATAAATTGCATTTCGCACCTTTATCACCTTTACTTATATGTTTCCATATCCAACTGCGTTTACTCATTTTCACTGCTGTTACATTCAAACGGTGTCACGGAGTGTTACTAAATATGACATGTCGATTATATGTATATACATATATATGTCTTTACTAAACATAACTATTGAAACATAAATATTGATATACATATTGTTTGAATGTGAACTAATAGATAAGTCAGTTAGTTTTGTTTTATTTGCATGACCCCCATACAAACATTTAAATTAAGCCATACGTTTCGTTCACATTGTCAAAAAGTAAAGCTTAGCCGTAAAAGTTATCATAAGAGCTTGTATACAGGGTGTCCCGTATTGATTAGTAAACCTTGCAGGGAATGAAAGAGGGTGGAATTTTGAATAAAAAGTTCCTTTTCGACTTTTGGCTCAGACCATTATTTAGCGAGTTATTAACTATTAAAGTTTCCCAGTGAGAAGTCGCACAGCCAAAGTACGCAGGGGCGTTGCGCGCAGTGCGATCCCTCGCGCTTGCTCCGCTTACGTTGTCTCTGTCAAAACTTTATTTTAATTTTTCAAATTAATTAATACGTGAATAAATAAATAAAATAAAAAGTTAGAAATCGATCAACTAATTAATTTATTTGAAAAAATTAATGGATCAATACATTTAATAATAATATTTATTATTATTATATTTCTAATTTTTATTTTATTTATTTATTCACGTATTAATTAATTTGAAAAATTAAAATAAAGTTTTGACAGAGACAACGTAAGCGGAGCAAGCGCGAGGGATCGCACTGCGCGCAACGCCCCTGCGTACTTTGACTGTGCGCCTTCTCACTGGGAAACTTTAATAGTTAATAACTCGCTAAATAATGGTCTGAGCCAAAAGTCGAAAAGGAACTTTTTATTCAAAATTCCACCCTCTTTCATTCCCTGCAAGGTTTACTAATCAATACGGGACACCCTGTATATTGAAATTATTATTTGATTTTTTCGTTGTAGGATACAATATTATGATAATTGTTGTAATAAAGCGATATGTTCATTTTTATTTATATTAAAAATATTGAATTGATAACACATAAACAGTTAACATTAGTATCCGCATATGAGTATGAGCCTAAGTATGAGTAAAACTTATTTAATGTCAAGTGTTATCTTCAACTAATTCTATAATATTCTATAATAAGAATTCTATAATATTCTATAATAATTCTATAATAAGAAATTAACATATGTAGATAAAAGTAATATATATAGATAGTAACATATATAGAAAGTAACATATATAGATTTAGGTGGTTATTTAAATCAATATTTATATATTTAGTTTAATATTATATCAAAATTTTTAATTCTTTATAAAATACTATACATTCGCACCATAGTGGAAGGCAAATCAATTCATTACATACATATAATGTAAACAGTAATTTTTAAGAAATAAGCCAATTAGATCCGAGAATTTAAAAAATCGTAATTTTATCTTTTCCACAATTAAATATAACTGATTGTATATGTACATATCGGGCTATACAGTGTCGGTTTTAGCAACATTGACGCCCTGGACAAAATTATCGTGACACCCATTTAAAAGTTTAAAATTCTTAAGAAAGATAAATCCTGAAAAGTACAACTGCACTAAACAACAAAATTATCATATATGTAAAATTTGTCAAATTTTTGTATGTTTTCAAGTAACCATAATTCCGTCGAAAATGATTATATGTAAATAATTTTTTTAATTTCCAAGATTGAACTATCTAATGCACTCCTCAACAATTCTCTTCAAATTCAAACAAGTCAACTCATCCAAAGCCCCAAAAAATAACAACCCAACTCCCACAACTCTCAGCAAGACAAACCTTTATATTCGGAACGAGCTAATCCACTAACAGTAGCGCCAACAGATTTCGCGCCCCGGGCGATCGCCCTACCGCGCCCTACCCTAAAGTCGGTACTGGGGCTATATATGTATATGTTAGTCTATACATATATCTATTCTCTTCCTTAAATGTAATTGCTGAGCTTACGTCTTTTGTAGAAATTAATGTATAATGTCATAAATAAATTGTATTTTTTTTAATGTTGAGAAGATAGTTGTGCTTTTATTTTAAAGTGCTGAAAATATTCTGCATTTTCCACAGATATCGAACGTTATTTTAAAATAATTTTGTTTAAACTACATTATTTTTTATAATTCTTATTTTACTAGTTTTATTAATATAACTTTATTTCACAATTTTTTAAATAACAATTTTCTTACAACGGCGTATTCTTGGCATCTTTTTTATCTTTTTTTAAAACAATAATTTTTAATATACACAGTTGTATTTTTATTTTAATTGATATCGCATGTCATAAATGCTTCACACAAATTTTTGTGTTAATTTAATACAAAAATATTAATATGTTAACGGTGAAACTAATACAATGTTAATAATTTAACACAAAATAAATGTATCAGTCGAAATAATTTAAAATAAATTTTGTAAAATTAACACATTTTAATGTTAAAATTAATTTTAAAAAGAGTTATTAGTAAAAAAAATGTGTGTGTGTGTGTGTGTGTCTACATATTTCCAATATACAATGATTTACGAAATTGATTAAATGTATCACAAAACAATTATTTACGATTAATTAATTTAAAGAAGACAATCGAAAAAAATGCAATACAATAACAAATATTAATGATCATGTTACAGATATGCTCAAAAATTTTTAAGAGAAATTCATAACAATCCCATATAGCACAAATGTTCAATGCACATTCTAGGAATGACCCAAGAATATCCAAACATTCCTGGGATGTTCCTAGAATACATTTTGAACATTTGTATTATATGGGAATGATACGATTTCATCAATTTCGTAGTATACAGTAAAAAAACTCAAAACAATGCTTTATCAAAGCATAGCTTTATTTTAAATTGTCTTGGCGATTTAACAAGTGTTTCAAAATCAACTATTGTATAAATAGAACCGATCATTAATTACGACATTTGTGACACGTGATATTAACAATGATAAGGCTTATTACACTGTACAATCAAACCAAATCGAATAACGTTCCAAATGCGTAAAATGATAAGCTTTTCCAGAACACACCTACGATAATATGAAAGATCTGTATAACGATCTCTATGACATTCGGACTGTTTTGTTACAAAATAATGTTCATAATTTATAAAAGATTTAAAATTTTTGTGCATTTAAAAATAAAATAATGAAAAAAACAGAAATGCATGTCACAATACGATTAAACTTAAAAATAGAATGCTTCGGTGGTCGAATTGGTATGACGCCCGCACGGAATGGGGAAGTTCCAGGTTCGAATCTTGACTGAGGTAATATTTTTCGCAATAAATTATTTATCTGAAAGGGGTGGGGGATTCTTATTAGCACCAACATTTGAAATCACGTTTGATTCTAAGTTAGCGATTGTGATGCGTTTAAAGTTCGACTGTGTCGACGCGCATCTTTAGTTATGTACTGCCTTTGCGCAGATCGTTGTTTGACCATCAAAGACCCAGGTCTGACCGTGTATAAAAATTGGCGTTTTAAATTTATTTCTTATTATTAAAAATGGAATTATAATATTTGTTAAATATATACACAAAATAAATAAAAATTTATATGTTAACTCTTTGTAACACGAGTTTTACAAGTAAAGAGCAAAATAAATTTTATTTTAAAAAATAATCGGTAAGACATTAATGTTGATTAATACTGTATCACATTACAAATATACTACAATTGTAATAAATAATAAATTATTCAAAAGCATAATAATTAATTCTATATAACTCAATTTTATTATAAAATTACTTGAAATAAGATTTACAAATATATATAAAAAATCCTATGCATGTGTGTGTGCAAAATTATAATATTATAATTTAGTTATGATAATGAAAAAAAAATATATATAACACAATATTTTTTATATATTAAGATTATAGTTATTATATAAATATAAATTGTTATATATAAATATAAATTATAAATCAAAAAGTGCAAAGAATTATAATACTTTCAAAGATATTTAGATGTAAATTAAAAAAACATTGATATTGACATTGATATTGACATTGATATAATAAATAATATTGTGTTAATAATATGTGTGTTGTTGCTATTATACCATTTTTTTTTCGTAAAAAGTATAATTAAAAAATATATTTTACACATAACGCATGACAATAACATCGAATAACAAAGTCTCTAATGTCGGTAAAATAGAATGTACAAACACGACAGAAGATAATCGTTCTGTTACCTTCATTTCATCAAGTGCATATCCGGATCTTTCCATCGTTTCTTGGTCGATGGCGCGTCTATTACGTGGAATGACCTTTTCCAGATATTTTCTACAGAGATGATTGATCTACATTTAGACAGTATAAATCCAGGGTAACAACTCGTATACATCTACACACATATCATACACTTATATACATACGCTTTTGTAATGAGATAGTGCAGTAAATAAATCAGAAAAAGTCAAAAAGATACCTAATTTAAAAAAGAATAATAAAAAAAAGAACAAAAATAAGAGTGACAACAAAAAACTCCTTAATATACTATAAATATTCTATGAACACTAATCTCTAATTTTTATAAACACTATACGTGCTTAGTATATACACAAAACAGACTATATAACGTATTCATTTTTTTTATGTCTTAATCTTAAAAGGAAGAAAATACTAAAGTAAAGCTATTAAAGTACTTTGCTCACGTCAAGTAGTATTTTTAATTTGTCTTCTAACGGTGTCTAAAATTCTCACATAAATAAATCCGAACGTTATTTTCTATTGATCTATATTTAAGACAATTTATTAAATATGTTAAATAAATTCTTTTAGAGAAAAAGTTTTAGAAAGTTATTCTCGTCTCAGTTGCGAATTATAAATCAAGGAAAGACACTATTTATAATTTTTATCGACTTTATATTGAAATTTATATTACTAATGTTCATTTCCACCAATGTCCAGATTAACTCTAATATCGGTTTAACTTGCGCTTTATCTTTTTCTAATTTTTAGAACTAGTAAAAGATAATGCGTTAACCGAGATTAGAATTAATCTACATTGGTGGAAATAGGTATAAATGTGTCAACACTATCAAAATTTAAGTTCGCTCATTTGTTCTGGGACTTCTTGGGGAGTTACTACTTTTCTATAGAAATGATAATTTTTTATAGATTATGATCAACTCAAGTCCGCGGACATTCGTGGTGGTTGTTGATTGGTTAATCCACAAGTTACCTGAATTTCCAGAACATGTGACTAAACTTCTCTCGTTGTTAATTTGTTGAGATGACTAAAAGGGGCCGAAACGTTCAAATCTAATAAAATGACGGAATTTTATTAGAATTCTACTACTACTTATTAAACACTATACTCTCATGCCCAATTACTCTATATATGAAAAAGTTTTAACTCTCTCACACACATTGCAAGTTCCACCATTTTATTATAAATCTTTTCTTAATTATATAAATATTATGTGGCTAATGAAACCCATATAGTACAAATATATTGCTGCAATGTTACTTTGTTACGCTAATATTGCCGCAACTGCAATGATCTGTGCTGTATAGGAAGAAAACGTATTTATAATACATTTAGAAAAAACTGTATATTAAAAATTAAATTATAAAATTAAAAAATTATTATGTATAATATTTTCTAAGAATAATGAAATAAGCATAAGTATAATTAAGAAAGCTTTATAAATTATATTCAATATGCATTAGAAACATTGAGGGAGGGAAGAATTGGAGCGCCTGAGGAAAGAATGTGTGTATATAAAGAAAAAAATAGGAGGAAGTATGAATGTAATAAATGAGGATAGAAGAGGGCATAAATGGATGAAAATGATAGAAAAACTGAGAAAGGAGAAAAAGAGAGAGGGAAGGAAGGAGGGAGTGAGGAGGAGTGAGAGAAAATGGGAAAGAATGAAAAATTGATAATGAAGTAAATTAAGTAAATTGCGAAATGTAAAGTGCGCAATGAAACTTGTAATGAAATGTAAGAAGGCGGTTAAAAAATGTAAGCAGTTGAATGTAAATAATGTAATATAAGATAATGTAGGATAATGTAAATAATGTAGGTAAGAGATGGAAGTCAGTGTAAACACACGCTGTGTGAAACACATAATAAATACTAAACTAACTAAAACTAAACATTAGAAACATTGAAAAGTATTTTTCTCTCTTTCTCTCTCCTTTTTTTCTTCTTTTATGGAAAAAAATAATTTTGGAATAAAAGATAAGATAATAAGCATAAAGTGATAAAAACATAAAATTGTAAAATATATTCAACTTTAAAAAAAGATGACATACACACATGTTAAAAATAAATCATGTTAAAAATAAAACATATAAAACTTTTATATCTTACTGCATATTACGGTGCCATAAATAAAAAAAAGTTCAACAGCTACTGATAATGTTCCTGCATACGCGTTTTTGACATCACGAAAAACGAAGCGCGATGCATGTAGTACACTAGGCACCAGAAGATTTACATATTTACGTACGGACTTATTACCTGAAGCGCGCATACGGCTGCTGTAAGAGGCATTACGGCGGGTGCGATGTACCGTTGATCGCCGTGGGCGTCACAGCTCTCCTCTTCTCTTCTCCCCGCGTCGCCAGTTTCTTCTCATCTCGCGTGTCCCGTTCGGAATATAATTCTCGATGGATTCAAAGAATTGAACACGTCATGATGTTCAACCGCATCCAAAATTACAGGGCGCACAGCATTTCGATTAAGGTTACTTGCATCGTATACTCTCGGCTAGTTTGTCTTAATAATTTTTACGATTGGATATCATAAAACAGCTTAAACGACCATAGAAGAGAGAATCCTCGATAAAATCGCCGAAGCCGAAATAAGATAAGCCGTGAAATTTATAAAACAGATTTTATTATACAGCACGGAAGCGAACGGTCTGTAATGGTAAACGAACAGTGAACAAACGACCGACCGTGAACTTCTCGGAGAATAACGTATACAAAAATGTGTGGTCAGTAACATGGCTCTTTCTGAAAAGAATTATAAGAAATTATATTATGATAAAAATTATGATAGAGATTATTCGTTTCTTATAGATACAAATTTTGCATGTACCGATATCAGTTAAAGTTTAAAAACTGATATGACCAAATTATTATAATGTTTAACATGTCTAGACTAATAACTAATATGAATCACACACACACACACACACACACACACACACACACACACACACACACACACACACACACACACAAAATTGGAAAAATTAGTTTTTAAATTTAAAAACTATTAGTATATTCACAGTTATAAATTTTATTAAAAGTGAGTATTTGTCTAGTTAATAAAATAGTTTGTCAAGTAATATTAATAAATTTTTACTAATTTATTATCACTTTTATTACAAAAAGTTGTAATAATTCTTATTATTACAATAATTGTACGCTATTAGTAATATGTAGTAATATGCTTGTTTTACTTGACGATATAACAAATTGTCTCGTCAAAGCAGCATTAAAAATACGCTGTACAAAGAAATTAACATTTCTATTGTAAAGTTGATAAGTTGTGTAAGAGTACTGAAAGCAAAACTATAAATAGAAGCAAAGTAATCGTAAACGTGTAACAGCGATAGACACGAACGACCGACCATGAACCTCGAAGGCGACAGCATCGAAGTTATGAAGCGGTGATAGGGTGAAGCACTTCGAAGTCTCGATACCTGAAACCCACGTTTACTAACTTTGTCTCAACGTAGTCAACTGTTAGACACTTCTATTTATTAAACCTCTAATAAAATTAATAACTATCTATTGCAATCTAAAAATTATCTTGAAAAAAAGAGATTATCAATTTTATCATTTCATTTAGATGTATTTTGTTTTTTTTTTTTTAAATTAATCTCATTTTTATTACGCATTTACTTAATTTATAATATTTTTAAAATATTCTTTAAATAAAATTTAAAAATAAGTAATTTCTTCCTCATTTTTACTTTTATTTCTAATAGCAAAATTGTATTTCAAAATACTAATTATAGAAATTATCTTTAGATAATTATTTTAAAATCTAACATTTTACATACACATGTGCTCTGCAATGAAAAGATTAATACCAGAATATGAAAAAGGAAATAATGCTAAATTTATTAAGATCATATATATATATATATATATATATATATATATATATATATATATACATATAACGTAACACAAAACATAATAAAGATACCGCTTTAACAGTAACTTTATAGTATGTACAGATAAACTGGTATGAGAGAAAAAAGATTAATCAGTTAGATATTGAATATAAATTTTTTTAATATTAATTAATTTTATCATGAAAAGTAAGTCGTGATTGTAAATATAAGATATTAAATGTTTTTATGGTTATAGAATAACTTAATGATTCATTCTGATCAAAATAAAAGAAATTTTCTATAGCAATTTAATAACAAGAACAAATAATGTTCTGTTTTACAGCAATTTAATAATAAGAACAAATAATGAATGACATTTTACAAAATATTTCACACATATCAACGTCATTGTTTTAAAGACTATAATTTCTTCAAATAAATATTTATTTAACTGAAAAATAGTGATTTATGATGAGATAATTTTATTTTATAATAATGGTAATCAAAACTGTTTCAAGGTGTAAATTTTCTCGGAAATTGAGATTAAGAACAATTAAAAAATTCAATATGACATTGTTGCTAGAAATATTCTTTAAAATATTATTCTTATTAAGAAATAAATTCCTCAAAATATTGTTTATTAACTAATAAACATTTCTTTAATAAAATTACATTATATCAAAATTTTACAATCGATTTAATTTTTTGTTTTTTTATGTCAAATTGAGAATTCAGTATTAAGTTCGCAATTGCATGCAAGTAAGACAAATTCTTTAAAAGTTGATGAAATGTTTAATTTTATATTATAGATATAGATTATATGATAGAATTAAACAAAGTCTAAATGTGCTGCCAACATCTGAATAGTTACTACGGTTGCAGCGTACTGGAGAGAAATAAACAGATTATCATTGCTCAACAGCGCTTTATACAGCGTGATATTATCATAAAATACCGGTTCCCGAGCCTATCGGTCACGGTATCCCACGGGAAATTAAAAAACGAGCTCCGTACGCGCGATAGCCACGAATTACGACTGTCCGTGAACCCCGAGGATGATTTCACCGACGGTGGGGATGCTGTACCGCTATGTGTTACATCGTCGATCTCTCCCCTCTCGCGTCTCCCATCGTGCAGTCGTGCTCCCCCTCCGCCCTTCCCCCCCGTCCGCCCTCATCACAATTTTCGCAGTCGGGGGCACAACGGTTACGTTTTACCGTTGCGAGCTGCTCGTTCGCTCACGCGGCATCCGTGCTGCGGTTGCGGACTGGCGTTCTCCTCTTTTCTGTCCTGCACGCCTACTCGCGCGAGAAGCAAGGTTTTGCGCGCTCCGAACCGATTCAGCAGCGTTAGCGCCCGAAAGAAGCAAGCTTATGAGCACATCTATGGAGAGCTCTCATAAGCGCACATGATTACACATTGTGCTTACGATATCTCGCTAAACGAAGCTTTCGCACGAGATTCTGAACGAACTCCGTTCATATTTAAACAAATAGCCCTTTACACATGCAATCTTGAGCACGCACCAATTCCACCGCGCATGTCTTAAATTTTGTAGCCGAGATTTGTAATCGAGACAGATTGAGAAATCCTCATTTTAACTTGACAGCATAATATTAAATTACGCTATCGATGAGACGTAAGCATTCTACAAAGGAACTATTACTTTGTTTAAATAAAAGAACATACGCTATATTTTTATATAATAGCACTAACCGCTACATGATCCTTATTCAAACGATGAATCTTTATTCATCGTTTGCATAAAAGTATCGCACCGATCGGAAGAAAAACCCAGCGCGAGCGGCACCAAGAGGGCAGAAATTAAAGAGGAGACCTTCACCTTCGAACAGTTCTATGAAGCTTTTCAGTGAAAGATCCGCCAATAACGCGCCGCCAACTCGCTACCAGGGTTGCGCGCGGCTCAAATCGATCGTCGTTTCCGGTAACATCAACAACGTCGACGCACCTGTGTCAGTCGCGTGAAGAATTGAAAATTGTCCATCGCGAAATGTCAACTTCAAACAATGTATAAAGATAATTGCTATAATGTAGATATTTTTTTCTTGCACTTTGGAAATCTTAGTGAAAATTCTGGTTCAATCTTTTAGATATAAAAGATAGAAGCATGTAGCGATTTTACGCATACAAAATTTTCAGAGAGTCTATAAGTGTCGAAAAAAAATGTTCAAATACACATGCAATGATGCAATATCAGCAATATCGAAAATTCATTAACACATACCTCGAATATAGATGAGATAAATTAAATCGGGGAAGAATCGAAGAATCACTCTGCAAACGCTTGAGCTAGAAAATGCATCATGCTTTCGTCTCAAAAAATACCGAAGCCCGGATCGAAGATCGATACAAAGATCTACAACTAAATATCTGGTAGCAAGCGTTTTACGAGACTCGGGCTAGCCTTGGGTTTGGCGCCAAAGACCGGCCTGAGGTCAATGACCATCGTAATATTCACGTTCGGCCAGCGGACGACCGCGAGCTCGGTCCGCGCGCGCGAGCGATTCCTTGAGTTTGAGTTAATCGCGTTCAAGGGTACAGAAGACGCAACGAATTAATTGATTTCGGTAACTCCCGATTCCTTCTTTATCATTGAAATACCGTCCTCTTGTGCTATTTCTAGTATCAAACACGAATAAAACGAATAAAAAATGGAATTTCTCTTAAAAAAGATATATAAAAGAGAAGCTACATTTAATATGGAAAGGAAGGAGGCGTTAAATTCCAAATATCAAAAAAATCTCAAAATTAAAAAATGTATATTAATATATGTGCCAACCACACATCACCCACTACCATGATGTGGGAGGAGAACATTTTATCAATTTGCTTACTTTTAAACAAACTTCTAGATTAAATACAAACCTGAGTTACGTCGACTGATATAATTAAAAAGTACAGTAATTGGGCGAATTTCTGATAATCTGTTCTACACATTAGTGAAACTAGTGTGTAGACGTTATTTCAATATACAGTTTTCTAATCAACTGCGTATATTCTATCGCTTATATCCACACAAAATTCGCTCGATTATTATCTGCACCTTAAAAGCCATCATTTATGTAACATCTATTGACAACATCAAAAAAATTTTGCTAATATATAGAGAAATTTAAACAATCTTTGAGATTCTCAAATATATCAATATTTGCATCATTTTTATTAAAGTACTTAAGCAAGTTTTAGAATTTTTTCGGAATTTTCGGAAAGTTTACCGTGTAAGAATTTTTATCTCATAATATTACATTTCTGGTGCAGATAAAGGTTAAATGAAGCCAAAACGTTCATCATATTATTGACAAACAAATAATATTTTTCTTTTTATACCAAACAACCTTTATTGGCTCGAAATTCGGCTGTTGATACTTGAGATATAACTTTACTTTCAACGATATGCAATATTTAATTTTGATATTTTCTATATAATCTTTTATTATCATAATTTTGTTTTATTTTTGACGAGAATATAATCAAATATACTTAAATTAAAACTCTTCAAATTAGTATTATAACAATAGAAAATACATATTTTAAAAATAAAATTTAAGAAACTCTTAAAAAGAAATTTTTATATGTACATATTTATATTTCTTTAGCTAAAGATGACAAAAAAATTTATTGTTCATAAATTTCTTTTTTTAGATATTCATTGTTTGTAATAAATTTAATTTATACAGTTAAATTCTGTGATCAATCTTCTCACAACGAAATATTTGTGACTGTAATTATAAGAAGAATCTGCATAAGACAATTAATCACTTTTCGGAGTGTATAATTTCAACGTCACTATAATTCTGCGAATATATTGAAACTCCATACTGAGAAAATACATATTTTTGATGTAATAAATATAAAAGAAATAATTAGAAAAGCAGTTATCAATTTATACTAAAATATGTTATTCATAACATTTAATCACATAAATTAATTGCAATATTCAATAACACCTTATTTTAATAAGAAATTCTTTAATATATACATAACTGTATATGTAACTATCTAGTTATTAATAATGTCTATTAGGCAAACGATTAAATCAAATCACTGAAAGTTTATGAACTATGGCTGAATGTAGAATCGGTTTCCCATTTTTACTGTCACTTGCTCTCTCACTAAGTATCAAGAATTTGATATCTTAACATGTTTGAGCAACCCGCTCCCGTGTGCTCAATACACGCCGAATCCGACAGGATACGAGACTTAAAAGAGGGTGGCACCCTACGGGCGAGTAACGGTGAACGACGCGACCGAGTGACTCTTGTCACGGAAGCGTACACAGCAAAGTGGAGGCGGCGAAACCTCAAGATGAAGAGAGGAACAAAATGGTAGAACCACACAGAAATGAAAAAGAAGAATGACAAAAGGAGAAAGAAAGAGAAAGAAAAAAATAAAAAAGCGTATGAAAATCAAAGGAAAAGAAAAGAGTCAACGTAGGTGAGGTTTTTCCCCCTCACGGAGGAAGAAAAAAATAAAAAATGGAAGAAAAAGCACGAAAAACGTAGGGGGCAAGCTTCAAAACAAGAAAATGGACGAAAAAAAAGACAAAAAAAGATGAAGGAGACAAAGAAGGAGAAAGAGGAGGATAAACACAAGGAGAGGACCACAGAGAGGAAGTGGGGGATGAAGAAAGACCGTTCGCTTTATGCTACCGTCTGGTAGGGGCACGCAAACGACGAACCGATGGTGGAGGCAGAAGAGTGAACCGGTGAACCTACGTAGAGGGGGCAGGGTGACGGCGGCGGTGGCGGTGGCGGCGGCGGCGGCAGCCGACGGTGGTGAGGGTACGATGACGAGCACCGTGCGCGAGCACCTGTGGATCTCTGCGGTAGAGTCACTCACCAGCTACCACCACCGGACCACCGCCGAACCTCGGAGGTGTACAGGTAGAACCGAACGGAAACGGTAACGCCGCGTACAACAGAACACGAAAAAAACAGAGGAAGAAATAGAAAAAATCCGAAAACGAAAGGCAAATGATCACCTAGAGATATCTGGCAATCCTTACCAAAAAATAGTGAGGGATGATTGCGGTCGACCGCGGCGATTTTATTAGCCGTGCTAACGTTGGAGAGAAAAGAACCGTCTCCTGATCGTGTGTGTGTGAAAAGATCCTGAGAGGCTGAAAGACACGTGAATGAGAAGATGAAGAAAAATAGTATCCATGAAAGATGATCGTCAAGAAATAATTCTCGTACGGAAAGAAGATAAAAGTAATAGCAAAAATTAATCGCAAGGAAATTCATCGAGCACTATAAGTATAAATTTGGGATTACAGTGATACGCAAGGACCAGACAGGCTTTCAACGAATACATTGATTCCAGTGAAAAAGATCAAAAGACTTGCTCGTAATCTTAGACTTTTCATTCAGCTGTTGCGGTCTGTCGATTGTAATCGCGCCAGTACCGATTTCAAAGGCGGCGTCATTGTTATCGGTGACGTTCGCAAGAACGAATCCGCGAAGAGCGGCGGATTCGCTTCGGAACGATTCACAATCGTGATTTGATCGATACCGACGCAAAATCGATTTTTCGATCTGCAAACAGAGCTTTTGATCATTTAAATCACCGAGCTAGTGTCCAGTAATCAAAGGATTAATTTTGTGTTGAAAAAGGAATATAGAACCGTGGCCTCCTCAGTCAAAATTCGTACTTGCATCTTTGAAAGAGTTACAAAGAAGAGAGAGAGGGGTAATACTGAATGTGCGAGAGTGCGAATAGAAGTAAAGAAAATCATAGGTGGAAGACGAAACCCTGATCGATCTTATATCGAGCGTCACGACGCTCGATATCACTATGTGGCGGCGGCGCGTTCTTTGATTTATGATTCTGAGAACGGAGAAATATGGATACGATTGAATGATCAGTGAGAAATCGATCGAAAGGACGGACCGGAAGAAACGGAATTGTTCTTAACGCGCATAGTGATTAACGGATTTACTTAAGTGGGTGATAAGTGAGAGAGTCGAGGTGAGATAAGAGCGATTTTCGGGAAAGGCGCCGTTGTGGATATCAGGATATGCGATCTCGGACAAGATGCCTAGCACGATAAGAGGTGAGTGGCATTTTACATCAGTTTATTAAAAATAAGTGGAATCTTACGTGAGTCAGACTTCATGATGATGTCGTGACACATTCTGTGTTATAAAATACAGCACGAGTATTTTTTAATTACAATTTTTTAGTCTTTTAATAACACAAAACATTAACAGAACATTACATGATATTACATAAAATTTTACTTGCTGTAATATTTTTGCAGCATGTAATATTATGATAATGCTTGTTTTGGGCGGAAAGGATTAAAAAACTTTATGGAAGATCTTACGAGAAATAAAAACGAATCCGAGTGTATAGATTTGATGGACTCAATCAAAAATTCACGCGACATCGATCTTTTCAGTGTTTTTTAACCCTTTCATTATATTGATTTAACAGAAAAGACATTCTCGTATTCTGTGATCTGTTTTTTCTTTTTATTAAGTTAATGTAATAAATAAAACAAAATTTATTCTGTATATTACGTAATTGTCTATACTAACAATTATTTTATGTTTCGTAAAAATCGTAACATAACTGACAAAATAAAATCTTAATGTAAAATTAAATGTTCATTAAATATTTTCTCATTGATATCATAAAATAATTGTAAATCTGTTTTTGATGAATTAATTTCTGAAATAACAAATTAATGATTACTTTTGACATTGTCTTCTGCAGTATCCAATTTTAATTTGCATTATATATTTATTTTCTAACGATACAATGCTCAAATGGATTTATTTCTTTTGTAGATATTTTTAGATTGCATGACAATTTAATATCTAGCTTGTAAAATATGTAAATACATAGCTGTTTTTAATTAGCTAGATTAATTTTTTAATTAAATTTAAAATACATAAATTATGTTTTAGTTCTTTTTTTTCGCTAAATATAGAGTTAATATTACAATTTCTATTTATATGTTGCAAAGAATAACAATGATGCTAAAGAGAAGACTATTTCATATGTACATCTGGACAAATGAATGAATAAGATTTCACGACATCTATTCTTCCATGACTCTACCTAGATTTATACACAAAGCGTTTCTTGATTCTGCCTGAAGGATTAAAGTAAGTCAATCCCGAATTATTCGAAAGAGTAGGGTAGTAACAGAAAAGAATATTTAATCAGAATGAAAAGGAATACTAAGGAAAAATAGGCTCATTCGCAGAAGGTAACAGTACGCGATGTTGCGGTCACGATGGCAGGGTCATTCGAGGTCAGTAACACACTGACGACGTGGTCGCGTAATCCGCGACGCTCTTCTGCATCAGAGATCCATCGAGTGTGCGCTCTTCGATCTCTTCATCCGCGATCGTCTGCCTCAACTTATTGATTATTCGCTCTTATATGTATCTATTATTTTTAATCGCGTTTAATCAAATTTTTTTCAACTATTAACTGGAAAAGAAAATCGATCATGTGTAATATGTGATGATACTACATTATTAAAAATTAATGCAATTTGATATATAATATCTCTTAATTTGTAACATATAGTTGTCAATATGATGTATACACAGAAAAGTAATTAAATTTTCACGAAATAAAAATAATTTATAGTTTTTTAACATAACTAGAGTTGTAAAATACGTTTTTTGAGTTTATATACCTGTATATCGAGAGAGAGAGAAAGAGAGAGAGAGAGAGAGAGCGGAGAGGTACATGTAATGGCGGAAATATCGTTATTATTTAAAAAATAATCTCTCTCTCATGTCGACTAATGGATAGCTAGTATTTTATATTCTCTTTGAATAACTAACTTCGTTTCTCTAATATTAACCAAAAACAAATAATTCCATCGATATTTAATTTTCTTTATTATGAAAAATAACAATTTCAATTGTTTAAAAAATATAACAAATATAACACAATTAATTAATAATAACTGATTAGTTTTAATAAAATTAAGCCATTTATATATTTTATTACCGTGTATTACAATAAATGTAAATAGTTAAATAAATTGATAATCCTACAAATTATACTAACGTTCTTAATCGATGTCTTATCTTGTAAATTATCAGAAAATCAAATGGAAAACTATGATTTAAACGTAATTTATATCTATATACATTAGTGAGAATCCGTTATACGGATTCCAGGAATCGCTTGAATAGAATTAAATGAAATATTAGTGAGATTAATTTTGGAAATGCTAATTATATTGTTCCATCCTTTGTCGAAATGTTTAAATAATTTTTTTCTCTCTAACTCACTTTCTCTAATACTAAATAAATATTTATTATAATATATAATGAAATTTATAAAAATTAAAATAAATCCACTGAATAATTAAAATAAACTTATAAAACATTTTATGCAAATTAATTTTTTATTATAATATACAAAAATTTTCGCAGCAAAAATAAAATATGAAATATCTAAGAAAAGACTCAGAAATGTAAAAATATTAATAAAAGTTATAAATACTTTGCTCGGTAGAGTAATAAAAAATGGAACTGTAAATTACATGACAAAGCATAGATGAATTAATATTAAAGGAATGCATGCGAAAGCAGATGTAACGTGTTGAATTACACCAATGAAAGCAATAATTAAAACTCATTTCGATGCAAAATCATATGATAAAAATAAGCACAAACAAAACAGAATATGCTACACAATAGCCGATACTATTAAAAATATTTAAAAAATAAAGAATAAACATATTATAGAGAAAAATATTAAAAAGCTTACAAATAATTTAAAATTATCGAAACGTGGAACGTTAGGATCTATACCTCAAGAAATATTACGTAATCCAAAATTGAGCAACGTACAAAAAATGAGCAGACAAAGGGAAGCGGAAAAGGGAGTGGGAAAGTATACGCAAGCAAAGGGAAGGGCAGGTAATGAAAAGCGAGATTCTCTTCCTGCGACAAGTGGCAAAGACCTTGGTAAACTTAAGGGCGTTGCGATCGATTACCTAACCGGGCATAGCCATGAAGCAGATTTCGGTTCCCGATGCCATTCCGCGGCCTGCGCCCGCTTGCCGAACTAAGCGCCGACAAGCCCGTCGCTCGGTACACGAACAAAGAGAGGTTCAATGAACTTTCTTGAACGTACACGCGCACGCACGCACGTACGCACGCACGTGATTCCTCCACGCATTCGTGTGCGCTCGCTCTCCGTCTTTGTCCTCGAGTCTCTCCATTTTTCTTTATCTTTATCACAGAACGCGATACGGACGGTGTCGCGGACAAAATTTCGGTGTTGGCAATACTAAGAAGAGTTTATTTGAGGTGAAAATTGGAGTAAATTGAGATATGTAAGAGAAAATTCGTGCTAGATAGAGAGATGAGATTGCAGAACCAGCTTCACGTGACATTGTGTCGCATTTTTCCATGAGATGAAATGATACCAAGGTACTATAAAAATTCATGACACAAATCGCGCTATGAAAATTCAGGGTAGCCATGTCGTGATATCGAAAACTGAAGGCGTCATACTGCAGTGACATGCAATGTAAATGCATATATATGTATATAGAGAATCTAGCACATGTGAAAATAAATTCACAATATAGATATATAGCAATTGTTCATCTAGTTATCTTTCTCGATATCTATTTTAATGTAATTATTTAAAAATTTATTAAATCTATTATCCAAATATTTTACTTTGCAAATAATTTTTTTTATATACGTAATTATTTCTAATTGTTACCCTTTACCCCTACAAGCATTACTTAATTACACTACATCAGAATTTTATAAAATTTTATTTTTTATAAAATTTTGATTTATAAAATTCTGTAATAAATTCGAGACCAGAAAACGAATACAGTTCGTTACTTGTTAAAACAGGATCAATTCTGCGCCAGTAGAATCAATCATCAGAGTTCTGTCTGCCTTGCTGTTCGGAATATAGTTAAACAATACTGATCTATATGACAATACAAAAAATTATTGAGTTTTTGATTAACAAATAAATTAAAATATTTCGAAGATTTATGATTGACGTGATAATTATAAATATATAATGCGTGCTAGATTCTCTTCAAGTAAATAATAGATTCACACATAACATGTATTAACCAATTTTATTACTTTTAATTTCATTATATATACAGAAATTTTTCATTTCACATTAAATAACAATCTTTTTAAATCGAACATCTCAGAGAACAATTTTTTAATTAATTTTTTTCTAAATAAAATTAAGATTAATCAAGATTATTAAAAATATGATATTATATAACACATCAACATATCGATATAATGATCACAGGACAAATTTATTAGCGTTTTGCTAAAAATATATTATTTCACAATATAATAATAATTATTATTATTAAAAATCGAACTAAAAATATTACAGTATTCTAAAAATACATAATTTTCATCTGTATCAGATTGTTTCTCCTTGATAAAGTAAACTGTTTACGAAACGGATTATAGATCAAAAACATCGCGGCTCCATACTAGGAAATCAGAAATGATATTCATGTATACCGCAAAAGTTTCAAATATCATATATAATTTTTTTGTTCTATATATAATAAAATAATACGAGTATAGATAGACTGCCTGTTATATAGCGAACGAACCATCCATCGAATCTGCAACTATTTCAAAGGATATACAATCACCCCATTAAAGTTCAGTTTTCCAGAATGCGTAAGAATGAAAGAGGGCGGTAACCCCGGATATTTATTTATATTCCCGCAAGTCGCATAAGTGCGGTCCGACCGATGTAAAGACATTACCCAAGCATATCGCATCGCGTACATTGAAACACACGAAGGGTATAAGCAGGCGATGAACTGAGCCTGTATATGTCGATGGGAGTCTCTACCCAAATTACGCTGTCGGGTACCGTTATGGTAGGCCCATGACCGAGCGACTCTGAACGACTTGAAGCGAGTTCGAGCCTTGTCTTGCAGTATTTCTTCCCGTACCTCGAGCAACAATCGATTCATGCGTCATGATAAGATTATCGCAATTTGCAATATATTACGAAACAGATAACTTTGCCTTTCTCAGCGAAAACACAAACTAGAATTATTTCATATGTATTTGAAAAAATGTTGCAATTACAATCCGAATGACTTTACAATAAAAATTGTACAATAAAACTAAATTATTACTTATTAACGATTGCACAAATTACTTTATATAATTACATAAATTAGAAAAAAATAATGAATTTTTGTAAATAACATAAATTTAAAATTCAAATTTTCGTCAACTTTTTAAATTAAAAAATAATTACAAGCTGAATCGCATAAAGCGATATAATAGATATAAACAATTAATTAATTAATAGAATATAATTAATAAATGTAAACGTAATAGATAAACAATTATATTAATTTTTTTATAATATATACACACTTGTAATAAAAGTTAAATAGTACTGAAATATTACATACATAACATCAATTACACTATAATGAACGATCATCATTACGAATTCGACATTGAAGGACTGTTGCTATGTGTAATTAGGAATACTAACGATACTACAAAACTATTCAGTTATTAGTAAGAACCTTCCTTTCTTTAATATGTGCATATCGGAAAGAAAAAAATTTATTTTTCCTTTTGACATTCCTTTTCACATAAAACGCTGTTAACAGTTTTAATTGTATACCATCAAGACACACGATAAAAGGTTGATATTAATACCAAGCTCTCAATTACATTCAACTTTTCTTCATACTTCATACTTTTCTTCATTTTTACATTCTCATCTCTTTTTTCTTGTAAATGAAATTCAACGTCGATACTTTTCCTCGAATCCAAGCATCGATATGCACGTATCGATGTAGTAACCCTACGGGTAACGCGCACGTATATATATTATGTGAGCGTGCGTAGCTACGCATGTAATTGCGCCACTCGTCGCCTACCTATCTACCTACCTACCTACCTACCTACCTACCTAACTCAAAACCAGGTTCCTTCGCTTCTTCGTTCTCCAGTCATTGAACTCGCGCGACTCGTTCAACCCACCAGCTGTTTCTTACTACTCCACCCCCACTCGCGCCCCGTTTTATCTTTCCCTCCCTTTCCGTTCTGCTGTTTCTACTACTATTGCTGCTACTACTATTACGCCACTCCGATCCGATCTTGGACCATGTCTCTTCCAACATTTATACGATCTACAAAAGCGTTTTCCGACCCTCGTGCGAAACATCAATCAGAGAAGGAGAGACAGGTAGCTCTCTCTGAGATCCTGATATTTTTTTCACGATGTGCCACTCCTATTATTCATATGTACTTTTATGATTCGAATTGACTGAAGATCAAGATTACTTTTATTTCTAAATCTTTAACACTTTTTATTTATTTATACATACATATATACATACATACATATGTGTGTGTGTGTTTTCCCACATATACATTATCATTATCTCTTTTATACTGCAATATTTATATATTCAATTTTTCTTAATGTCTGATCGAAGCTTTGTAAAATATTGTTTTAGTATATTATATTTGTCAATTAATCTAATTGTAAGTATTAGTAATAATAATCTATAAAATTTAACTATTATACAACAATATCTATTCTCAAAAGAAGGGAAAAATATTTTTGATAAAAAACTAAAAATTTAAAGTTGACAACTACAATATTCTATAATTATTTTAAATTCAGACAAACAATTTTATTTTTATATTATTTGTATTAAGTTTCGACATTTGAAATTATAATAAAAATTATTTCAATTAAAATGTTGATAAACAATTCTCACATAACAATTAAATTATTTCGTAGAAAGAGATTAACATTTTTTACTAGTTTATATTTTTACGTTTACATTTTTAAACAAGTTTGTTGCTCTCTGATTATTGAAAAAAGGATTCGGACAGACATCGTTCGAACTCTGAGATTCTCATTCAATAACACTCGAACGAGAAAGCCCGTTAGTTTGAGCACGAGTTCATTGCCCGTTAATGTGCGTTAATGTTATATCGATCAATAAAGAATTCAAAGATGAAGTGATTTCGATCTCCTCACTGTAATTAAATCTTCCGCGACAATCATCTTGATAACCTGTTAGAAATTCATTGATATGAAAGAAACTTATACAAAAATTTGATTAGAATTATAAATTCAGTAACAAAATTAAATAACAATATTAAATTAATAACTAAGTTGACTATATCTATGAATTTAAACACATATAATAGTTATTTTATTAATATTTCTCTTACCAAAAACAGTTATACGCGAATGCAATCTATATTACAAATATATTCTGTTTACATATATACATACAGACGTATACGTGTAACGTTTTAATATGTCATGTTTTTAAATTTGAAATTAAAAAATAATATTTTTCTCTCATTTTCCGAAAAATTCTGTTTAAATATAGAAGAAACACAACCTCATTAATTAGAGTTAGAAACAGAACAATTAGTTTACTTAGAATAACAAAAACATTTTATTAGTTTATAAAAAATTATATTAAAAAATTCATTTAAATATTTAATTTTTTTATTTAAATTACTTGAAGCATTCTGAAAGACGGAATAAGCGTTAGCGAGAAAAATTCGTTACGAGAATTCGTGACGAATAATAGCTCGGTCACTGCCACGCTGTATCCATGACTCATAGGTAGATATCTCCTCTCTTCTAGATTCATTTGTCGTTGAGCGTTTAAGGTCGCGGAGGGGAAGGTCGAGCCCACGTTCAACGCCTTTCCGTATATTATATTTCGATCTTATCAGACGTAACAATGATATTGGCGTGGGGTGATTAGAGAATAACGATATGGCGTGTACCTAAATAATTAACAAGACAATTAAAAATGATAATTTTTCCGAAATGAGTTTCTAAGTATTTCATACCTATTCCAACGTGATCTTTACTCTTATCGTTTCCTCATTATTAACGTTTTTTATTCATTGCAAGCAGACAGGTCTACATTACATACATTGTTCAGACTGTATTTCTTCAAAATGGGCGATACTTTTCATACAATAATTATTTTAAAGAATTTATATTTAAAAAAATGTATAATTTAAAGTACACAGTTACATCAAGATGACATGATAGTTTCTCTTAATTGTCAATAATGCAACACAGAATATAAAATGGGAAAAATTTAATCGACTGAATTAATTTGAAATCTTGACGTAGAGATCTAGGACAGTGATATTTAAAGTAGCAGGAGAGAGAATTGAATCATTGTATCTACAAGGATAAATATAAATCAATACATACACGTAGATAATTCGTAAAATAATTTACGAATCAAACAATATTAGCTACTATCAATTTGTCTATCTGCCTCTCTCTCTCTCTCTCTCTCTTTCAATTGCAAAACAATGTTTTATACAGAAATGTCTCTATTATATAAATATATTAATAATTAATTTACACAAATATATTATACATTGCAATACACATCCGAATATTTTTTATCCGATGTAATTAATGCTCGGCAAAAAAAGAGAGAGAAAGAGAGAGAGAGAGAGAGAGAGACAGCTTTAGAACTTTGTTTATACAATGGTTTATGAGCTGAAGTCCTAGTGATACTCGCGATCCGATGGCCGAATCGAAGTCTTCATGGGCCGCGAATGTGAACGAACGAGTCGTCGCGTCGGCAGGTATTCGATAGCACCGCAAGGGTCGTCGACCGCAGGTGTTACGCGCCCGTTCACTCGACCCGCTCGGTTCAGCTCGTCCTCGCCACGGCCAAAACTCGCGGCTCTCCCTCTCCTATTCGGAAGACTGTCGAAATTCGCGGATACTGCCCACGTAGCGCTCCCTTACGCATACGTTAAAGCGTGAACCCCGCATTGCTTCGAGAATACCTCTGAAAGAGGTAATACCGTGGTAACTAACCATGAAGAGAATGGAAGACCCACAAATTACAAAAGTCAATACCGTAGATGTCGGTGAATCATTTAACACCAGTCAGTAGAAAACGTAAAATTTGGCCACATTTCAATAAAGAATATCTTAAAGCTGCTATAAAATAATTTTGTTTAAACAATGTTATATACATATTCTAAATAAACTCTATTGCATTTTTGTTCAATGCCTTTAATTCGCGGAGGTACAATAATAAATTGACAAGAAGAAATAATGCATATAAGATACTTTGCTATGTGCTTGTAATAAATTATTTATAACAAAAATTATATATTAAAAGTTAGAATTATAAATGAAAAATAAATATACCAACATCTAATATTAGCATTAAAACAATGAACACATAAGATATAATCTCATAGTCTATCATAATGGACATGCGAACGCGCTTGTCTCCTCGGAGACATTCTCTTCGGTCCTCAAAAAAAAAAAGAACTTCTATAACAGAGAATGGCCCGGAAGGAAACCCGTAGGCGTCAGTAATTAACCCTTTGTCTTCGGTATATACCTGTAGGGTGATACTCAACTTCATATCGCTCTTTGCACGCGCCTATTACAGCGCGACGGTACATCAATCACGACGATACGCGGGCCTGCACGTGATGCCTGTCGCGTGATTGAACCGCGTGGGGTCGACAAAAATTCCTGGCGGTATCTAAGAGGAACAAAGAGAGGGTTTGTACGGCGGCTCGCAAGACACAAAGAATGAATGGTATGAACGACGGGAAACTTTAGGCAAGTCCGCGCGCGCGGCAAAGTCACCGGCCGTGGCTCACCTCCACGAGTGCTCACCTCCACGAACCTCGTCTGGAGGACATTGACCCCCTCACCACCACGTGGCGAGAGAGCGATGTCTCTCCTTTGCGTCCAAGCACCTTACCTGCCTGATTTGAAGCAACCACCCGGCCGTGAACCTTCCTAGGGCCATCCGTTTATCTTCCCCCACCTCTCGCTCTTCCTGGTTCCTCTATCCTTGACGTTCTTTGTCACTCTTTAGAAATCTCCTTGGCATACCGACGTGTGGCATATCACGTATACATGTGTATGCGCGTAGGTGTTTTATTTTCCCGTTACCGGGAATGAATCGAAGAGATGACGTAATAATATTAATTATGATTTAAATTAAAAACGCTCTCGCGCTTATGAAAACGTTAACGAGTTTAAAAGCCACCTGACGTCAATAATCCGTCTATATGGATGAATCGTCGTATCGCTCTGATCACGAACTGCTGATTAGCATGATAAGCTGATTGTGAGTATACACTTAGTGAACGTTCGTATATTCGCGTTTGTGTTCGTAGGTTGTTTGTTCCTTTTCTCATTGTCAGTTGCGGTGAACACCAACATTTGACCAGATTCGCTGCATGTAGCAAATTGAGATTTTTTTTTATTTTTTTTTGTTGAAAATGATAACAGCGAATGTTCGCGTTCGCTGTTTGTTTGGTGTTTGTTCGCCAAGTATATACCCAACTTTAAATGTCATGTTTATTATCTCCCAGCGACTATCGGTGTTTAAAAATTCAATTACATGTGTTGTAAATATGCTTTAAATATTCGTCTGTAATATTCAATTATTATATCATACGATTCTTAATATTGAATGATAATGGATTGATATAAAAATTCTTCATAAATTGCTAAAAATTAATTAAAACTGAAATTTGTAACAAGACTTTCTCATAATTAATAATAAGCATAAAATAAATGATAAATAATTGTATCACAATTATCTAAATTACATAAAATTCATAAAAATGAAATTTAGAATTTGCAGTAATTTTTGTCATCAAAATATTAAATTTATTCAGCTGAATTAAATTGACACGCAAAAAAATTCTATTCCCGATGAAGAAAATAACACACGGCGCGTATGTAAATATGATCATTCATCCCGCCAGTGATTTAAGTTATTCTGTTTGCAAACTGTCGACTTAGTAAGAATCGTGGGCACCAGATGACAGAAATAATTTCTCGATGACGAGGCGAGTTAATCATACATTTTTTTAACACGAGTCAGCGATCCGCGATTCAAAAATATTCATGTCGACATTAGTACGTCGTCGCAGCGATTGCATCTGCATTTTTTTCACTTCCGCGACGTCGCACGACGCTGTTTCCGAGCAGCGCGTTCCGTTTAGTACGTGTCAGCGACACGGAGATACACGGCGGCGTTCGCGCCAGAGAATATCGAGATGGAGACGAATGACCGGAACCCACGCGTATTCCCTTATCAGGCGAGAATCTTCCGTGGCCTCCCTTACTTCCGCCTCTATACATTCTATGTCGAAATGATAAAGATAGAATCCGCGGGATGATTCCAGAAAGCATGTGCATGGAATCGAAGGATTTATTAGAGTCCAACGATCTCCAAAGGGAATCTGGAAAACAAAGATTCATTGCTATCCAATACTATCAATGTAAGAAAAAGCAAAGCTAAAATTTAAGATTATAATATATTTATGAGTATCAATAAAAGTAGCAGAATAATCACAGATTATGAACGATTATCGACGATATCAGAGATGTTCCCGAAACGATAATTTTAATGAATTTGCTAATCAAAAGAGTTAAAAGTAAATGACAGAGACATGTGTCAAAGATGTACACAAAAATTTAAAAATGTTAAAATTATAGCTTACAAAAAATGAAAGATTTATAATACGTGTAAAAAAGAAAAAACATAAAAAAGATGTGAAATGTTCATGCACTCGAATTAATGTATTTAAAAACCGAAAAATTTCGATAGTCTTAAACGAAAAACAATATTTGAAATTTTTCAGCAGTTCAGCATCAAATTCTCTTATCGACGAATCCAATTTGTTATCCTTTGTTGTTGCGTGCACGAAATACGCGCGGCTCGTCTTTCCGCCCTGTGCAATCTGCTGAATTCGTATGCCAGCTTTGTTTTCCTGCATTTCCTGCGCTCTCGGGCGCACAGGGTCGTCGATCCTCCGGAGGATGATTATTAAGCGCGGTCGCGTTGCGTGGACCTTCGGTAAACGGCCGCGGTTCGTGCAGCAAAGTGCACTGACCGCAGATAGAAACACGTGGACGCGGGCCGCGTCGGGCTGACAGAGGGTGTGGGAAGGAGAGGTCCGGGTCGGCGGGTGGGGTGTCGGGCCGGAGGGGCCTGGAAGGGCCTGGATTTTAACAGAGGCCTTCGCGCCGTGCTCGCTCGCCACACCGGCAGGAGCGATTTTGCGAAACGATTTTAAGCATCGTGCGCTGACTTGTCCGTTGACTCGCCGTCAGTTGATTTTGTACATAAAAGATAATAATGAGTAAGGACAAACGATACACCTTAAACGATAACGGTACGTCAATTCGAACGGTAAAAGACATTCTTTGGCTATTTATAGATTGATGACGATCGACTACATTGCTTAAAAACTGTCTCAAATATCTGAAAATCATTTATAATTTGGAAAATAAAATTGAATTTAAAAAATAATTAACATAAAAATAACATTTTCAGTGAAAATCTATTTCGAATCAAAAGCAAATGACATAATCTCTCGATTTATATTAATTAATATAAATTACTAAATTAATATTAATTAAATTAATAATTAATTATATCAAATTTATAATAACGGACAGAAAAGTAATATTTTAAAAAATGGATTAAAGGAGATTAAGGATAAAATCAAAAGAGTAGACAAATACGTTTTACAGAATATTACATCAAATGATTTCAGATGTTACAGATGTAATTTTAGTATTTCAATTTATAAGATTACAAGCTTGTATTACTTTCGACCACGAGCCATGCGTGTCTTTGTTATTACATTATATAAAACTAGAGAATAAATAAGAGAATCAATTAGAAGGAACTGATGGAAAAAAATTTCGTTATCCGAGTGCAACGTAAGCGATTTATGCACGTGATGAGAACTTATCAGGACGCGCATCGGCTCGCATAAAGCCAAACATCCGCAAATCGCAATCGTACTCATGCACGCACGCGAGCACGCATAAAAAGTTTAACGGAAACCGGTATAAAACTAGCGGGAATCCACGATTCTAACCCACTCGCCTTGATTCATGCGGAAAGTCAATGGCTGTTTTGGCCCGATTTACTTTTACGAATTCGCTCGTGCGACACAAACTGCATTTCTAAAGCATGCATTTTTATCTTTTGATTTTATCCAATCAAATTGACAAGAGAAGAAAACACATTTTTATTAATATTCTTTGAAAGATAAGCTTAATAATTCTTAACAAGTAAAATTAGTAACTTTTACATATATTCTAAAAGATTAATTGATCTAATTTGTCAAATTTAAAATATGTGATTTTTATAGATTCATGATATTTTTATAACAATTATAAAATATGTTTTTAATTTTTTCTTTGCGCCTGCCGGTATATTTTATATTTAATATTTTCTTTAAACATACCACAAAATAAATATAAAATATAAATATATATATATATATATATATATATATATATATATACATACCTTATATATCTTTTAAGTTCTGTCTATTGCAAGCAATTTATAAATTTTAATAATAAATTAATTATAGAAACTAAATTTTTTGCTTATTCATATTACTGAGCTTAGTAATCACATTGCCTAATAATTTTAATAATTACGCTTAAAATATTCAGGTTTCCCACAGAGATAAATCGAATCTAAATATAACAACACATCATTTCGGGACATCATGTTTGTGGACAGAAATAGAGTTCGTCCACGACGCGGTAAGAATTTTAATTTGAAGTAGGCAGAATTTATCTCCGCTGGAGAAGCGTGTTATCCCTCCTTTCTCCTTTACCCCTTTCTCCGTTATCCTTTGTATACACCTTCCTAACCACACTAGTTCTCTAGCGCTGTGACGTAATACCGCAAGGTCTTACGGTATCTCCGGCAAACGGGCCCACATTACGTGAGTATCCGTACACGCGACCCGCATATACGTAAGTACCTGCGTAGAAGAAGATCCGCTAACCGTTGCTTCTCGTATCCTTCTTCAAAGCTCAGGAGGCTCGTTCGAACCATTCAGATACAGTATTGTAGACAAAGAAAAGATAAGATAAAAAGAAACAGATTATGACTTTTAAAAAATAGTCATTTTCACAAAATTTTCTTACAATATTTATTTTAATTTCTACAAATTGTACTTTAACAAAAATTATTTATAACACAAAGAATTAATGTGTCAAGAATATTTTAAGAATAATGAACAGCAATTAATTTACAATGTATTTAATATAACTTATTTATTTGATGCCTTAAGAAAACAAAATTTATAATTTCTTCCAATTTAAAATATTAAAGATATATCAGAGTTTGAGGTACCTAAGAAGATAATTTTAATGTAATAATATACACAGAAAGAAGTAAATATTCAAAAAAATATTCCACGTAATTATATATACATATGTATATATTTCTGATGAAGTGCGCCAGTTCTGTCTTCTGGATCAATGGTCGCGTCGGTCGCGCGGTGAGTTCATCGGCTGCTGTTGTTCGGCACCAAGCGCGGCTGTTCGACAGGTGAGCGGCACGGTACACGTACGTGACTTATACATATGTGAGATACAGTTAGAAGTACCGTTCTGAAAATGCAACGGCTCACGTCTCGCGCCGAGCCCGATGCGAGCCTCCTCGGTGCCCGGTGGAGAGGGCCCATTTTACGCGTATCTCCCCTCCTTTCGCATCCCGGACACGGTTTCAATGCGAAACGGACACGCTTAAATCGTAGATCGAGAGGGTGTGCGATAACGGTAGCGCGAGATTCGCCGAAGCATTCGATGAAAGCGTCACGTGAAGAGATCTTTGAAGAGTTAACTGTGTGTTGAAATTTAAAAATGATATTTACTCTTTCTACCTTTGTGAATTATAAGCAAATATAAATTTTTATCTATTATTATGAAATTTATCATTATAACAAGATAATTTAACAAAAATGTCAATCATACAATTCTTCCAATAATATTTATTTTCAAATAGTACGAAACATTTTTAAATTTTGATGGTCTTTATTGGAGTCACAATGTCGTCTCGCTTTTTTACTGTCGATTATTTATATTGATAGAAACCTAAATATTTAATAGAAAATCACCACTCTTAGTATTTAGATTGTAAATACCCGCCACTGAAAAAGAAAATGGAGGTAATAAGAATTTCGACGGGACAAATAATAGGCAGCCAGCATCGCAGTCTGTTCTATCGTTTATCCGATAAGACGAGCTATCTTCCAACGAACTCGGGCTAGTAACGCGATCGAAGGAAGGGTAGCCAAGTCGTACGGGAGTCGCACATGCGCAAGGTGCACCACCCCCGAAACCGAAGGCCAGTTTACACTAGTTCATCCATTCATTGAAGAACTTCCGGCGCATAATTTAATTCTGTATTTCTCTCTTTTTCTTTCCACTCTATATTTCACTCTAAATTCAATATACTTGCGCAATTATATTCTAAGTGTGGTGCATTATATTTATAAAAAGTACTCTTGAAATAAACGTTTAATATAATAATTATATTAACTACATTGTATTTAATGTATAAATGCACAAAAATATGTAAACTACATACATACACAGTTTATATATTTTAAATACATCATTGCAATTCATTGCAACGGAAGAAAGACAATAAAACGAATATTAATGACATATGTATGTAGGAAATGTGTAATAATAAATATGGAACATTAGTAATACATGTATAATATAACATATAAATAACTTCTTGTATAATATAATACAAAGATAATAACATATTAATTTTTATAAAAAAATTTTACATATGGCTGATATAAGATATTGCGTCTTACAATATTCCAAATCATCGTCATTACCAACAATTTTCATTATTCATTTACGTTTCTGTTAAGCCTCCTTATATTATTTTATCTTCCTTACTCATCTCCCTTTCTGACTACGCATACATCATCATTGCTTAAATAATGATCACAGCGTGAGGAAACCCCACCTCGGCGTAAATATTGCGCAGGGTTTGAAACCCCTCGCTAGCTAGCGTAACCCGGGCGGGGTGGCGATGGCGAGGGTTCCGGGGGCGCAACGGGGTTGCTCGGGGGCGAGTCAAGTTCCCGGATGCCATCTGGTGGTGGTCGGTGCAAGCAGGAGCCACTGGTGCCCCGTAAAGTGCATAGCGCCGAAACGAAAGGAAGGTAGGAAAAAGGGAAGGTTGAGCCCGAAACGAGGACCTGACGAGTTTCCTCCTCGACGAATCTAACCCGAGAGTGCACAGGATTACCCATCGCGAACAACCGCATTGTCAGCGAAAAAAGTAACGTGCCTTCCTTCGCGACGAGCTACGAGCTTTTCGCTTCCATCATCGGCGATCACGACGGGCGAGCACGATGTGAAACCACGAGGCGCTCGAACAAATCCCGAGCCTGTTGTACTTTCCTGAAGCTATCTTCGAGAACATCCAAGTGTGCAGCAGATACTTCTTCCAAACTCAACTTCGATAATCAAGAAAATCTGAACATTTCGATGAAACACGAGAAAGCGCTTTAAGTTGACAGAAGACGATTCACTCTTGTTGATGGTCAACGGGAATAAAACACTCCCAAGGAAATCTGCAATCACATATACCGTCTGGACACAACGCACGAGGAGTACAAGTGATTCGCAATGTGGGTGTCCTCGGCAGTGTGGTGATTGATCCAGAATGTCAGTGATCGACGAAATCGACGAAGGAAAAGCATCGCGATACGGATAGCCGTCAACGATGGCAGCATTTCGTCGCGAGTGTTAGTATCTTATCGCGTGCGAGGCTAGCGGTCGTGGTGGTGAAATATCGACCGCAGCCGTCGAATTAATTGTCGAAGGTCGCGAGCACCGCCTCACCTCCTTCACTCAATCCGATCGACGATCCGACACTCCACAATCGATGATCTCAGTGAGGGGCAAACTGACGACCATGATCGAATATGAATTTTCAAGCTACATCTGTCGATTTATCGCACGAAATCACGAGCTCCTTCGTTGAGCCTCTCTGTTTTCTTTGATCGTATCCGATCTTTCTCGATTCATCTTTAATAGAGCAAACGATTTCAATTCTAGCAATTTTTGAAATAAACGTCGCAACGTGCTCGTCACAGTTGTCACAAATAACTGAGCAATAAACAGCTTATGAATGAAAGTGAAGTGTGAAACTGTCCTTATACGTTCATCTTCTTTAAGTATGCTTGTCATAACTCACAATGGAAACTAGTCGCTGTCCCATGTGCTGTACTTCGGCACTTGGCAAAAAATGTAATCATTAAAATCGATTACAACCGTTACATCGATAAAACCGATTTTAGCACGAATATACAGATTCGTTATATTTATGAACAATCGAGCGCTGCCGATAGCTCAAAGTAGGCTTCAAATTTTTCGTGTTTTTGTGAGCACTTCCTTATCTACACGGTCGGGCAGGTCGAACTCGCACCGGATCTGACTTCGACCGCTAACGCTCCCTTGCTATTTCGAGGCTGCGCGCGAGGAAACGCATGGTTGAATCGAAGCGACCCTCTTCGAACGAGACCCACTGACCTATCGACTCGACGGGCTGCCACTCGAGGCCGTTCCAACTACCCCTCTTCTACACTTTCCATCCTAATGTTTGTTGTTGTTGTTAGGTGCCAACCTGCAGCTCGGTTTCTCCCCACGCATCAAACAATCACTCGCTCATTCATGAGCACGTAAATGATGCTTCTTCTCTTAATAATGTCTTAAACTAAAAACGTTGATCTCAAGAGTGCACGGCGATACTAAACAACTTTTTAAGAATTTTTTTAAGAATCGCTTCTTTAATTATCATTTCCTTTTCAATCTGACAAACCTAAATCGACTGGATCTTACGAAAATGAACCGAAGCAAATGTTGGATCACACATGACGGAAAATCGATCAGAAGCAGATGCATCGTGTACGAGATTTTTTCCGATATCGGCACGTTGTGTAATGTATTATTAAAAACGTACCGATATGAGCCATTGACGATCTAAATGTAACGAAATAGATCAATATTATCAATCAAAGCCATCAATCAAGAACAAAAGACAACAAAAGATTAAAAGTAAGAAGGAAACATCACGCACTTCATGAAAGAAGATGCTTTAAAGAGGTCTTCTCTTTAAATGCTAAGGGACAATGCTCTCGGCGAAGAGATGCAAATAAATCCTGCAATAATCCGCACATGAATATTTACATATAGACGAGAGTATAATGGGATAGAAGCCCAAAGCAAGTACTCGAGTAATCTCGAAAGTGACTATTCAAACTAACTGTTCGATTCATTCATCTTCATCTCGTCGCTGGCCTCAACGTAACGCAACAACGACGCTGTCTTCGACAGTTATCACACATAGAAATGCCATAGCTCGTATTAAGATTTTACTGGAAGCAAACATCCACGTAAAAAATGGCTGAAAGCGCAGCGAGTCCGGGTAACGTGCATGCGAACAGTCCGCAACAGCAACAACAACAGCAGCAGCCGCAACAGCAGCAGCAACAACAACCACAACAGCAGCAACAGCAACCGCAGCAGCAGCAACCGCAGCAACAACCGCAACAGCAACAACAGCAAACGCAACAGCAAACGCAACAGCCTCCAGATATAAGCAGTTCACAGCTAACATCTCCGCCTATCACGGGAACAGGTATGATAGTGAACAAGAATCGTATGAGATTTTCTTTGATTTTAATGTTAACATTTAATGTTTTATCGATAAATTATAAAAAGAATTAAAAAATTGAGCAATTTTAATTTTCATTAAAAATTATAGAAAAAGAGAGAATGCAAATTATTAGAAATAGTAATAGTGTTAGGAGAATTAGATTGTTTTATCGTACGCTTTTTACCAGAAGACATAAATTTAACAAATGTTTAAAGAATGAATGGAAAATTAAAAAACATTTTATGATATTTTGTAATTATCAAAAACAAAGTATAAAAGCTCCTTAAACATTCAAAATAAACAAGAATGGGCTAAAGAACGAGCAAATACATTAATACAAAATAAAATGTAAACGAATTCAATGGAATAAATAAACGTTTCGACTTGCAAAGTCTTCATCAGTAAATACACGCATAAACTGAAAGAAAAAAATATACATGATGTAGACATAGATACAGAGCGCAGATAATAATATAATAATAATAATTATAATGTAGTTCGGACATAATACCGCACAGATGTCAGTGATGGGTTAAAACATTGTTTCTCGAGAAAGCTCAAAGAGGTCAATACATGTCCTTACCCTAACAACATGTTCAATATTTCGTCGATATATCTCAAATCGCAATATTAAATTGCATTAGTTAATTTTGGAATCTTGGCGGCAAAAAGGTCAATCCAAAATTTTTCAAAACACGTGCTTCAAACGCCAATAGATCCTACATTTCACGGGCAACATGCTAATATTTTACACACTTACATATGTCGGGCAAATGTCCCGTATTTTGATTTATCTTTTGTAATCATTTGTGAGGAACGGCGGTCGGATCCATCCTCTCGCTCGCGTAATCGCGTTGGCGTAACGCCGGGCCATTACTCCGCCAGCACGCGAATCACGCGACGAGACGGAGCGGCTCGCGATGCGCCGGTACTTGCTCGGATGACGGAGGGACGGCGTGTCGGCGACGGCGGCAGCAGCGATGACGGCGACGGAGAAAGGAGCAGCGTGTAACGAGCGAGAAAGAGAGAACGCTAGTCGCGTTAGCGGATCTGTCGGTCGAGTAACGGAACGCCGGCGAGTACCGCTAGCACCGGCTCTGACGCGGTTACCGGACACCGTTACTTCGCCGCTGCATGAGTAACCCTCACGTGCCTCTCTCGTCATCCTCGTCGTGCTCATTGGAAAGTGCCCTCACGGGCGAAGAGAGGGCATTTGACGAACACGGATATACGAAAAGATAGGTTGCCCGATGGGAAAATTCAACATAGTTATGCAAGAAGGCATCGAGATGTGATCTTGTTTTTAACAGAGATCGTTCGTTTTATAATATCATCTTATAATGTTTTAGAATCGCCCAGATATCGAGAATTACAGATGGAAGAATAGTTGAAAAAGAAGTAAGCTTCTTATCGAACCGACGTGAGATTAGACTTTTTGTTAAACTAAAAATACTGTCCGTGTAAAAGTTTCGCAAAGTTCTACAATTGTTAAAATTTGAATTAGTAAATAGTATTGATTAAATGTATTCATATTTATTTAAAAAAAACAACTTAGACGAAATTCACTGCCAGTTGTGCTAAAAATTTATAATGCACGTATGCTATAGATTTTCAACAATGACTGTCACAGCTTTAATAGACATTAAAAGCCGTTACAACAAACGAGTAACGCTGAGTTTTTTCTATGTAAATGTTGTCAAATTTTTAAAACTTTAAATAAATGAAATTTTATCATGTTCCTTTAAAAGTAATGCTGACAAGAAAAATCTGTTACATGATGATAAAATGTAAATAAATGAACGATGTAAAATGTTCAATAGTTCTATATTGAGACTGGACATGTAAGCTATTGATTTTCTTCATGTATATTTTAGATTGTTATTAGTGGAATATCATATCCAGTCTCCATCCAATTTCCATGACTGTAAAAGTAATGATTAGACAAGATATCTAAAAGAAATATTTCTAAAATTTCGAATTATGTTTAAGATGTCGAGTATGCATGTTATTTAATGTAAACAAAATTTCCGTCAGATATCTAAAAGTGATCAATTTCAGTCAACATTTTTTCGATAAGGATACATTCGAAAAAATTTATTAAATTTATGGTATTACCACTATTTACCACTATTTTTCTATCCGAAGATCACTTACCTGTTAATGGTTAATGTAAATAATCAATGTTGTAGAGTTAATATTAAAATATAACAGATAACGAGTCGTGCATTACAGCTTATATCGCTGTCTTATATGACGCATTAGTACATCAATAGTCGGCAACGCATTGATTTTACATGACGTAGCTGTACGTCAATGTGGTCGCTAGACACGTAGATTTTACTCGATACAGAGATACTTCCTCCATCGCCATTTAGCGGTAGCTAAACATTTTTTCCATCTGGATTATAGCATTATGATATTATAGAAGGAAATGAGTAGTCAGTTAAATTACAGTTAATAGTGTTGATGAATCCGGCCAATAATAACATGCCAATAATCGGGAAGTCTTTGACTATAATTATTATCAGCCTGGCAATTATCCGTAGACGATCAAGACGCAAAGAAAATTACCGTCCATTTAATCAGTGCCATCAAACACGAGTAAACTTGCCGTCCGACTTAACGGCCGTCGTTAATCGAGATCCACAATTGAAGAAGATCATGTCAGGATCACTTTTAAGACGACATTTATGACGAAAACTTGTCATCACACGCAGCGTTTGCTTAAGACATTTAAGAAAAAGGTTGCAGCGGTAAGGCTGTGAATACCAGTTATACCCCGGTGGGTAATTTTTCCTAGTAGTCGCGATTACAACAACAAGGTTCGCGCTACCGTTCTCGCACGTTAAAAGCGCCGTTTTGATCGCGCGCGTACACCGCGTAAAATTACCGCGTAACGGAAAAGGCGAGTGTAACGAGAAAACGTGATCGCGTGCGCGAGCGCGTCCCGCAGGTCTAGGGGTTAGGAGGTCGAGCTCCTTGTCGTTTTACCGTTCGTGTCCGGGAGAACTACCCAGCGCATTCCCCGACGGAGTTGCTATTATCGTTATTATTATTGTTGGCCTCAACTGCACCGCATCGACCAACTCCGTTAACATAACTGATTGCGAGAATGATGCGATTTAAATCTGGCAGTAGCATGACAAATTCTTGTCATTATTGTCAATTTTGATTTTTACCGCTATTATTAATATTTTAAAAAAATAGTCGTTACTCTCTTTTTTATCACGAATTTTGCTCATGTGTTCCTCTTTCTAAGAAATCAATAATGTCATTATTCATTATTATGAAATATAAAAATTAATAATCTAAAAATAATTAATAATATAAATATAATAATAATTAATAATAAAAAATAATATAAAAATTTAATTGTGTGAGACGATATGACAAAACATAATAATGCAACTTTTCAACATTTAAAATTCTAAATCCGTGATGTTATGGAAGAGATATTGCCAAACATTTTTTCTTTTGCACTTTTTAGTAGAAAAATAGTCTTCAAGGTTTAATCGGTTTAAAACAATTTTAAGATGTGAGAATGTAAAGTGCCATTTTAGAGCATTTGCTGAATTAAATCACTATCATTTATATCGCAATTATTTAATCACAATCAGAGAAAGAGAAGACTGTCGTCATTTGTTTTTGAAGTCTTCAATTCTTAATCTTAGTAAACCTATACGCAATATCAGATCACTCTCGATCGTAGTTAAATTATGCGTGATACAATTTTTAACGTGCGATAAAATATTTTTTATTCCTTCCTATATAATATTATAAAAACTATATTTTAATCACGTTTGTGTTAATGTCCATCTGTCGTTCGAGATCCGTGTCTTTAACGAACTTACTCGGAGCTTCGCGCGGCAATAATATGTCCGACAGCGAAGCCCCGCATTGCGCAAATCACGAGCGGTCATGACATGTCCCGACTTCTTCGTAAAATTAGTTAGGTTCATTTTTAGACGTGTTCATGAAAAGTACATTTTTTATTATCATATCAAACCTCGCATTTCTCTTTGAACAGCACAATCTTGATTGCTTATTTATCTAACAAGTTAGTAGCTTTTCTAAAAAAACTTTTCCACTTTTTTCCTCCTCAAATCGAAAGAAAAAAGTATATAAAGATTTCATACATAAGCCATTTTATACTTTCTTCTCTAGTTTTATCTGATCCAGAAAATTAAAGCAGATATAGAGAATCTGGCAAAGTTTCAAATTCAAGTTCTTAATAATCAAAAGTCTCGCAAATTTTAATTCTACCTGTTTAAATCTCTCAGCCTTCTTAAAATACGATACAAGACAGAAGAGAACATGTCTTCTTTGATTTACTTCTACTTACACCACTGGCAGAAGCTCTCAAAAGATTTTTTTTAATTTCAGCCGTCTTTGAATATCGTTAAAAGGAAAATTTGTCATCGTCGAGGGCGAAGAAAACCATCATCACAAATACATAGCGGCCGCGTGGCTCTTTCATCCCTCACCGACTCTCTAAGTCACAGCCCGTTCGTCCTTTTTCTTCCCCCAACGTTCGATGGTTATCCCCGTTCGCGCGTTACGTGGCGCGCGCGACGGCAGTAGGCCAAGGGTTCAACGACCTGCAGCCTTGCAAGGCCGGTCGTCTCGGCTTTACTCGGTTCTGCTCGACAAGACTCGACTTGACTGGCAGCGCTCGGACGGACCAATCGCGCACTCGATCACTCGCGAATAATATCGACTGCGTCGCGTTTGATAATTCACAACGAATTTATCGCGGACACTCGTCTTTACCGACGCAGCGGCCACAAAGGCGCCACAGACACTACTCGTTGCCGAGAATCTACAAAATGGTCATTAGAAGTTTTTTTTACGACAAAAATTAGAGATAGGATGAAAATTATATATATATGATAGATAAATATATGATGATATTTACTCTCTCAATTTTTATGTAATAATGATTTCAATGAGAACTGAGAGAAAAGATAAGATCGACACAAAACATACACGAGAATAAATTATGTCATAAGTGAGTCAATATAAATATTCAAATAAATAGTTCTTCCCAGCAAACACTAACAGTAACATAACATCAATGTTACAATTTACCACTCAACAATATATATATATATACCATATATATAAAAACTGTGATGTAAAACATAACACATGCACTTGGTGTTTGCTTGGATAGTGACCGTAAGCACGTCAATCGATATATCGCGAAGATGAATACTGTTTTCAATCACCTGAAATTTGCCGCGGAACTAATCTGAACGCGGGCGACACAAGAAATGTTTCAAATGGAAAGCAAAAATTTATCAAAGATAAAAATACAGAACTAATTATTAATAGACTGCACGCCATTCTGACATTTATTTCGATCAACATGATTGAAGCATTTTTTCATTTTTTGAGAATATCGCGTCACCTAACCTCTGCGCGATTTTCCGAAGCGCGAGGATCGACGCATTACCCGTCATCTCGTCTCGCGCGCGCGCGAGGAGCGATCGTTGTCGGCAAGGAGCTGTCGCAATCGGAAGTTCCGTCTCGCAACCGGCGGTGCGTCGTTCCGATTCGACGCACTCGCGCGAGTAGAACGGCTGCCGCGCGGATCGGTGAGCGAGAACGTGTTCGTCTGAGCGCGTGCGTTCCGCTTCTCTCCGCGTCAAGAGGTCCATCCATGTTCATCTGCGCGAATAAACGTAACCGTGTTTTACATTTCCTCTTTCTTCTCTCCGTTCGATTGTCTTGGCCATTGATTGATTGATGCGCAATATGCGGCAGAGATATTTTTTGAAAATGTTTGTCTCATATATTTTTATACATTCAGTTTTTTAAATTGCTTCTTATAACCCAGCAATTAACAGTAACATAATATCAATATTATAATTTCCCACTCAACAATATAAATGCAATATAACGCATGTGTTATATCACAGTTACATTGCTGAGTGGAAACTTTAACATTGATGTTATGTTACTGTTAGTTCGGGAATCATCGGCGGCAACGCTTACAATTAATTTCAAATAACTTTGGATGCAATACGCGTTTCTGGTGGTTAAACAAGATATATTATCCGATATGACGTATTTTCAATAATTTTTTGTTTGTTGTTGCTCGATTAAATGTCACAATCTGTGTTCACGAACTGCCATGCGATCTTTCAAGAAGAATCAATGGTTGCAGTTATCTCGTGCGACCTAACACTATTCACTAAGACAATTCACTCCTGCACGCAATTCAATTACGGTTCACTTTTAGACTAATTAAAAATTTGATTATCATGGAGATTCACTTAAAAATCTGGTTTTGTAAGAGAAAATTGCATTGCATTAAAATCATGCGTCTTGTTTCAATTTATAAATAAATTGAAACTAAACTATTACTAAATAAAATAACATGTTTAAATAAAACACATAAAATAACATAATATACTGGCACATTAAATAATGTTTTAATATGTGAATACGTAATAATTTTAGAAATATTGAAAATGTGAAAATATAAACATGTTAATATTATATAAACGGTTAATATATAAACCGTGTCACGGTATTATAGTGTATAGTATAATTATAGTGTTTAAAGCCATCAGTTATTATCACTAATCTTCCTTCTTATTAAAATTTCTGATAAAATTAATTTGTCGTGGATGTTATTCCATTTAACTAAACAATAAATATCCTTTCTATATTGATATTTGTATTTTGATTTCAGGTAAGAATATTGCTTTCATTCTACGTGACACTTACTACTTAACAACTACATTGTGGTGAGTATATTCATACTTTACCTGCAGATAATACAAGTATTATCATCTGATAAACAACAGCTAAGTTACATGCCAAATAAACAATTTAGAAAACAGATTGTAACACGAGGAATGACACAAGGATGAACAGTTCGCAAATACAATGATCTCTGAATAACTTATGGGTTAGATCGGCGAGTGTGAAGTACATCGATGCAAAGAAACCATATCGGAAATTCAAATAATCTATAAACGAACGCAATAGTATACATATAGTTAGTTAGAACTTGTAAAACAAGAGAGCGCATTATTATGCCGCGCTCGGAAGGGGTTAAGCAATGTGTTACGGTAGAAAAGATACGTGTCCAAGGCATGATGTACATACACGCACACACACGCGTGCGCGCGCGCACGGTGTCGAAGCACACCCGCGGGGTTAGCCGGCGGCGTTTGAAAATAGATCGGGGAACGATAAAGTGCAGTCGTGTTGGTGAGCTATCGAGGATTTGCGTAATAATCGCAGATAGATTTATGCTAGATGGGATCGTTGTGAAAACGATCAACTCGCAGATCGCGAGGGTGAAGTGCCTGGGCAGAAGTATCGGGTGATCGGCAGCGCCGATCTCGAAGTGCCGGGACGACGTTGACTGATCTAGTCGCTTTTCTACGTAATCGAATTTCGAAATGTTGTGACACGGCTTGAAAAATGTTCCGAAACACACATTGCGTATTTGGCTTTTATTTTTTATAAAATAATATAAAATAAAATATTGGATATTTTATTATATTTTCTTCTCTAAAACTCAAAATGGTTTCTAAAACGTCGCATATATTAGATATTTTTTAAATTTTAAATATTATAATACAACACACTAAGCATTAATATAATCCTTCACTTATTGTTTTATTTATTAGTAACAATATTATACATTTTGAAAAGAAAAGTGGTTAGATATATGTATATTGTAATAATATAGTTGTGTAAGTAGATTACAGGAAAAAACATTATAGATATTCATTGTTAATATTATTACAAGTTATTAACATTATTACAATTCATACCTCTCTTCAATAATCCTACGAGAGTACACGCCTATTTCTTTTTCCTTTTTTTGCACGCAAGTTGCACAACTTATGAGAGAGCAAGAGGAGCCTGACTGACAAAAATGGACCCGGGAACGGGTTATGGTCGGGCCTGGGCCCCGACCCAGGCCCGGAAACAATTTTAGTGCCGCGGGCGGGGAAAGCGAGACTCTAGCTTGATAGACGTTTCTCTCCCTTTGCGCGCTCTCGCGCCTTCTTCGACAGCCGGATTTGCGCTACCGAGATAGCCACCAGCTAAGCCTTGGGTGTGCATCGATATTATAATAAAGAGTGATTGAAATGTCGCGCAACAAATCTGTAGGAATATTTATCGCTGCTCGTATACATAGTAGAACGCCGTTTATTAGAACGATCATATTTATCGAAGTCGTTCCGTGCCGGGTAAATTGAACTGCCGAGAGCGTGCAGTTGTAAATCAGTTTGAACCACCGTTTCTAAGAATCTGTTCTTCCCAGGTGCAAATTTACCAGATAATTTGTCATGATAAGGAAAAGCTTTTTTTTTACAGATTTATGCATAGCATACACATTTTAGCATATATTTTATTATACGTATTTTATTTTGCATTTTTCAAAAATCACAGATTTATGGCTTCGAAGAATGTTGATTCCATAATATTTTTCACTCATTTCGCGTATATAGATTTGTGTTTTAGATGATAGGTTTTTAATTTTGAAAACAACGATACGAATTAATTCTATAAAATCCTCCTATCATTATCTTTAATAATATTTTTTTAAAACATAGACATTGTTTTTATTTCGCTGATCTTTGACCATCCTAACGTGAATTTTTACTTTGCATTTGAATCATTTTCCTTTATACAATTCGATTGCACAAAACGCAAAGGCAGGTCGACGAGATAAAATTTTGTACGTACGTATCACGAATCCGTCGTCGACGTTTTAGCAGCTGAGAATGACTCGAGGCGAAAGAGGAGAAGAGAGAGAAAGAGAGAAAGACCCAGATTTCATTTTCGTTGATGAGCTTGGCACCGGTCCAATTCGCCTAAATATATACCACCTTTTTCTTCGTCTTTCTCTCACCTTCTCCTTCTCGTTTTCGTCGGAAACGAATCATTCCCAGTTCGCGAAACTAGCGGAAAAGCACTACCGGGATTTATCCTAATACGAATTAAGATAATACTGACAAAGATTAAAGTAAAGAGCACGTAAATTTGTCTTATACAACAAAAGAAGCTTGTTTTGTATAAGAAAACAACTCTCAAGAGTAAATTGTAAACATTAAAGATTTTGATTTCAGTTTAAATTCTACACAAATCAATTAAAATTTAAAATTTAAATTTAAATTGTGCACAAATACGTCTTAATTGCAAATAAGTATATTAAAATAATAATAAATGATCGCTGGCTGCTGCTTACAAATTTTTTTTATCGACTTTCACTCTGTCAGTGGCAAAACTCATCTGTATCTTTAATTTCGAAAAACAAAACAAATAATGAATAAATTATGAACTATCAGCTGTCAGTTTTACCAATAGGATAAACGCAAAAAAGAACACGGGAAAGAAACGAAAAATCCGTATTTTCGAATTCACTTTGCGCCGCAAGAGACGAGCGGTTCGTGCAACGGTATTCGAGGGGACCGCTTGTCAAACGCCTCGTTGCCGTAATGTAATTTACGACGGAGTCCGTTTAGAAATTTCACCTTACAACTTGCGCGCAGTTACAACGCTGCTGGTCCCGTCAAAAGAGCGCAATGAACCCAAAATGAGAAAGCAAACTCTCCGTGCCGATTTCGGCGGTTACACGTTTGCCAGTTACGAGCCGACTTGAGTCTCTTAGCGAAGAAAACGGCTTGGAGACTTTCGACCTTGGAATATCGCGCGCGAGTTCGATCTGACGGCTTTTTCAACGAGCATGGTTACTGCGCTCCAATAATTCGCGAGTAGACACGGAAAATCATTCTCATAAACGCGAAATGAGTTCCTGTATTTCCTACGATTGAAACTTTATACGCGTTGTTGGATGACTTTACACATTTGACAGCAGCAAAACCTCGAAATGGAAATTGAATATTTGTAAAAAAAACGTGCAGAAAAATGTTACTTCGACGAGTTGAAAATGTACGTTTGCGAGAATTTAATGGGAGGTCATCTCTCGTTTGCCATAATTTTTTACTTTTATTAAATAAGTCAAAATAAGTTTATAAAATACAAACTGTATTTTTCCTGCTAGTTCAATAGGAATTAAATATTATCACTTTTTTATCGACTTTTTTATGACTTTTTCCAAGTCTTATCATTAACTTTTACATTTACTACTTCTTGCCAATATATTTTGTAATTATTTGTTAATTAATTCATAGAAAGTTTCATCCAAAATCCAAATCGACCTGTTATATATGGACAAACGTGGTTAGTTTACTAATGCAAATAATGGCAGAAGTCATAAACATTATCAGGGAGACAACTTGGTCCCAGAGTGGAAAGTTTCCTTCGGCTCTATTCCAGCAGCATCGCGTCGCAAATTCGCGGTACTTTCACGGCGCAATTGCGCCATCGCAACGCGGCGATTCCGCGGCTGGTTTTCGGCGGCGGTTTATGACGCCGAGAATGACAATGGCGTCGCAAAAGTCGTTTGCACGCGATGACGACATCGGTCAGGGCGGGTGAAGCGGCTCTAACGGTACATCCCTGCGCGCTTTCAGCGTGGTCTACCAACCTACTGTGCCTACCTACTACCTATCTGCCTACCTACTTACCTACCTACATACCTATACATACATCCTTCGCTCTTGCGGAGAACCTAGGCCCGCATCGATCGCACGTATATGTATGACGCGTACATGCCTATCGATCGCGTTGCCCCGACTCACCTCGTCGCCTCGCCTTCTTCCCTCTCGCACGGAGAAAAGGCGAAACGAAAAAAAAAACTCTCCGACCACCCCCACCTTTCTCCACCTCGATCGCAACGAAGAACACGAACAATCCCCCCTCGTGTCACATTGCGCCTCGGTTACATTATGTTTACACTGGTATCGCAACAATACTGGTGGTTGCTCTAAGCGGGATGTAAGCCACAGATCCACCGTAGTAATATCTAGGTTGATTATGAAGAAGAACATAAGTTATTATTGATGAAGTCGAGCTGACTCCTCTTCGCGCTTCACCGAATCAATTTCCTTTCTGAATAAGTTTCGATGAAACATTTTATATATTTAGGAATTTAAGCTTTATTAATTGTTGTCGTACAGATCAGAAACAGAAATATCATTTAATCTTGATTTAAACCACGACAAATGTTTCTTGACGACACTTAATTATGCTTTTCTAGGAATTTAATAAGTGTCTTACTGTATCTTCTTGACTTAACCGCATTGATTAAAGGGGCAAATAGTTGAAAGAGGTATAACATATTCTTATGAAAATTGGCTTGTCTCTACAAATAAGTGATTATTTTTTCATCACACTTATTTGCGTTCATATAATATAATATTGATTTGCGTTCATATAATATTTTCAACTGATCTATATAACTTCAAAGAGCATAATAAATAACTTTAAGAGATTATACATATCCGTTTTATGTCCCTTCAATTATAAATTTTGCAGTCATTTAATTAAATCAACAATAGCCAATAATATTAATTACTAATTATTTCATGAATAATTACATTATATAATAATAGTTATAATAGTAATAATAATCATTAACGCTCTATCTCCCAAGTTATTTAAATCAATATTACAAAGGAGAGTTAATGCGGGTACAACAAATATGCGCTGGAAGGAGAAATATTATAACAGAAAGAAAGAGGATCTCACACGTAATTTATGCTGATAAAAATTCTCAATTCAGACTTCGGCTCGAAACCGCAACATCCTCGACCGTCGATTTGTCGTTCTTTTGTGTCCGATTTCAAGCCGCATTGGGTCATTGACAGTGGATGCGCGTAAATAACTGTAATTTGTCGTTTCCATCACAGACGAGATAAGCGGTAAATGATTGCGTCACAAGTCTTCTACCAAACCCGCACGATTCCACGCCCATGTGGCCGGAAGAAATGTGAGAATTTGCAATAACAGTAGTATCACCGTTCGCATAACAGTTCATTGTTGTGAAATTATGTTATTTTTCATTAACCCATTTACATTCAAAAAGTTTACGTTCAAAAAATTCCTGTTTTTTACCATTTGCCAAAATTAATTCTAACGCTTCTCTCCTGTTGAAATTATAATAATACAAATGTAATTGTGATCATAATAATAAATGACATTATATTTTTTCAACTGGTTGAGAAAACTACATTTCAACTATTTTTTATTGTACATGTATGTACCTTCGTAATGAATATAGAATTAAAAGTATTAAAATAAAAATGAAAGTAAGCAATCGCTTTAATATTTCGTAAAACATTTTTTCGTAGGTTAAAAATTATAATACAACAATAATTAGCTAACATAACAGCAATTACATACTAACCTAATTTTTTCAGAGATGCGCTTATCATGGAGCTGTTATCTGCGAAATTTATACACTTGCAACGTTACACATAAATATTTCCGACTGCCCCCCGAAATGCGAGTACTTTGTAATCCGAACGATCAATAGCTCTTCCGTCTCGCACACAACATCCGTTCGGTTTTCTTTTTATATCAGATTTTAAGAATTCCGGTTCATTTTTTTCACGGCCAGATAATGGAAACCCTCTTTCCGTTCGGGCCGATCGATTCGATCGCGCCGCATCTTCCCACGTACCTGCGGAGAAGCCGTCATCTGGAATAATGCGCGAAACGACAATGAGCTTGAGTGGGAGGGAGTGAACGACCTAACGGTGCGATATCGAGTGTCGCGGATGCTTTTATACGATCATCGGGAAAAGGTCCTATATTTTTCGGTACATATTCTAAGCGACTAGGTGCTCTGTGTGTGTTACGTTGAAAAACGGCGATATAATAATGCCACGCAACGCCAAATTTAAAACTTGATCTGGTATAATTGAACTAATTACGAAAATATGAAGGTAATTATGAAAGAAAGTATGAAAATTTGTACGAGACTACGTAATGAATGTGAGAATAAAAGAACTGTACCTACAGTGATTATTTCAGAAAGAGATAATGAATAAGAGATAGACTACTTACTGACAAGAAAAATGTGATAGAGAATGAAGACTTTGAGTAAAAAGAAGCAAATTCAAAGGAGAGACGTTGAAACGGCGATTGCAATTTATTTACGGGCGATTATTAGATTTTTCTTTTTTAAATCATTAGGATCTACATTACCAATTTATATCTTGAAAAACACGTCGACGTTTGTTATTTTACATTTCTTCTTCCCTTTCTTATATCTCAGCGTGCGATTTATTATAGAAACGGCGCTAGTTAAAAATCTTTCCTGCTTCTGCCAAGTTTATCAACAATCCCTCTAATTATTATATTAATCTTAATTCATTTATTATTATATTATTCACTAACTTTATTATATTAACTTTATATTTAAATGTTGTAAAAAGTCATAAATTTAATTTCAATTCTTCTGCTCTAGCTACAAGAGATAATGAAGTTATTCCGAACAATTCTCATTATTATAATTAACTTAATATTATAATTAAGTTTCATTGCTACTTTATATTATTTTAACATTTATATATCTTAATATACGAGAAGACAATAAGAAGTGTGTGCGTGTGTAGATTAAAACTCAACGAAATAGACACTGCTTCAAAGAAAGTTTGCAATCTTCCTTGATGGAAAAGCTTAAGATGTAATCTGCACCCGAACTAAAACGATGATACGTTCAAGTTTAAATGTCCGACTGCTAGTTCAATCTTCACTCGCATAAATCGTCGATACCTTCTTGAAATTCTCATCAGCGTTCGTTTCTCGACAGTCAAATGTTAATTCAGATCGTGTTGTTCCAACGGAATCAGGATTCACGATTAGCGTTAACGGTGGCACCCGGATGACGACGATAGCAATGTCTTTCCGTTAAGCGAGTAACGCCTGCCTCGTTGAACCGACAATGACGACGACGACGATGATGACATCCTTACCAATCGATCGCTTCTAGGGTCGATCGTGGCACGGTGAGTGCGTGCGCCATCCTGTAATCGGCCTCACTGCTCGTAGACAGAAAGTAAACACTTTTAACCCCCTCTCCATTTCCCCTCTACCCTCTTGTCACATATATGTGTTACATTTACGAAGGGATCATTAGGAAATCGTCGTTTATTATATTTATTAGCGCGCAACGAAGAGCTGACATAATCGGAACGTCGAGTTTAAAAAAACATCGCGCTTTAAAGAAGGTTTTACTAATGGATTTTTAAAGAGCCTGTGATTATTTGATTGTATTGCATACACAATTCCTAAGCAGATTGCACAATCAATAATTTTATAGGAGCAACCTTTCTTCAAATCGATTAATAAAGATGTAATTCTCCACGAGTCATTCTTACCAAAATTGTAAACGGCACAAGCGAATATGGAAACGTTTAAATTATCATCCGAGTATCTGTGTTACGTCTAAAAATGAGATAAAAGTTTATCACGATCGAAAATAGCATCAGGAGCTATAAAGGTATCCGCATTAGAATCTATAACTCCCCTAATAACCTTTTTCCGTATGACATCATGTTGCAATGATGTAATGTAGCATATGCATGTATCAGAACTTTTTCAAGCTGAAACCATCATCAAAAGCTTATATTTTTATTATGGACATTCTGCCCACCCTTTGTAATCAGGACGGTTAACATCGAAGGGGATTCCTCACGATCAGAGCATCGTCCGCGTCCGTGCGGAAGACTCCGGAAAGTATCGAAGGGAGCACGGGCCGCGACTCGACCTACCCCAACGCGATCCTGTTTACAGCAACCCTACTACCCTTTTCCTCTCGCATCTCTTCAGTCACGACTTATCTAAAAGCCCTCTACCTTCCGCTCCTCCTTTCTCACCCTGCCACCCCATTCTTCTCTTCCGTCGTGAGAGTTCCCTTACTCACAACGCGCATTCCCTCCTTTCCTCCTCCCTCGCACTCCCTCCGCGTCCCTTCCACCCTTTCCCCCGCCTCCCACTTTATGCCCTGCGCACCGAGCCCTCCTCACCATCGCGCTCATGTTTTCTTCGTCTCTCTTTCTCCCTCTCTCTTCAACCGACTTGCAAACGCGAAAGACCGACAAAGAGGCATTGATAGAGAGGGGGAGCGAGAGAGGGAACGAGTGGGGCTGGCTCTCTCTGGTCTTGCGCGACGCGTACCAGTCAACCCAGAGCCACGGTCGCGCGACAGCCACGGTGCCCGTTAAAGGGATCGTTCGTAATCGACACAGTCGCGATTTCCCTCAAGTGCCTCGCGGTATCTCCCAGTCCCCCTGCGCCTCTCCCACGCGAGTACCTCTCCCTCCCCCGTGCGCTCGGTCGTGCCCGTTTCGGAGTGACCCGCAGAGTGAACCGCGTGCGTTTTCCGCGGAGTGACCGGCACTCGCAAAGTGCACCGCATCACACCACATCGCGTCGCGCCGCGACGATTACAAGAGAGAGAAAGAGAGAGAGGGAGAAAAAAAGAAGAGTGCAATCTCGGGTGGCCACTCCGCGTGTCACCGATCGCTGCGGCTATCGCGAAGAGACCGATGGCACGCGGCGAGCCGGGACCCGTCCTCGCGGTCGCTCGGTCCGCGTGCGGCCCTCGCGCGCGGATAGTCGGGATGCGGAGGGGCTGCTCGTGACTGTCCGCGCGAGTGTGCCAGTCGACGCCCTGTGAACGGACCCACCGAGTATCGGAGTGGACCGGAGGTGGACGACATCGACGTCGTGGTCGTCGTTGTCGTTTTCGTTTCTTCACCTGCTACGTACTTGCAGACATCGTCGTGCACGTCGTCGTTATTCGGCGGCGCCACGACGACAGGGAAAAAGAGGAGTATCGACGTTTTCTCGTGCTGGCGCCGGGGTGCCACCCCTTGCGCGCGGAGGGACCGCAACGGCCGGCCCGCACGGGCCGCATGGCGCGTCAGTGAAAGTGAGTGATGCGAGCGCGTTCGCCAACGTGGAGGTGGGGGAGGAGCGAGTGTGACTGCGGAGCGAGCAAGTGTCACCGCAACTTCTTCGGGGTTGTTTTTGTCCCCTTGTGATATCTTGACTCTTCGCGTTCTTCTCGGCAATTGCTGCGACATTACGGAATTGTTCCGATGAACGACGACACAGTGGTGGGTTGGTTAAAACTTATCCCTCGGCTCGTTTCGTGCAAATTCGCCTGAGTGAGAGAGGGTGCCTTTTGGAAAAACCTATGTACATACATCGTTATAATGTCAGATAACGATGTAAAAGTTGATCTTGGGGCTGATGCCACGATACTTAATCTTTCTCGTCAATGAAAAGTTCGTATCGTCAAACAGGGCTACTATGTTTCTATTTATACTACATTAAATAATCGCTAGTATCCTCTGGAAATTTTGAAACAGCTTAAATGGGTAGATTTTTTTATTTAAATGGAAAATTTTTATGGGTAGATTTTTTTATTTAAATGGAAAATTTTTATGAATGTTACTTTGGCATGATAAAATTAATTCTGTCGTATTGTTATGTATGTGTAAATAGTTGTCTTAATTAAGTATTATGTCTTTACTAAGTTAAATTTTCTGTTTAACACTTTATTCATATACTTAATGTATAGAATATTTTTGACACATGTTTACCACCGAATGTGGGTGTGTCTGATTTTTATTTACGTGATTGGAAAATCGTAAATGAACTTTATAACACTTAGCACTGGATAGTAGGACAGTCATATTTAGCGCTAAGTGGAATTATCGGTTTAAGATATAAAATCGAATTATCTTTTATAGAAGAACTCAGAATTTCATATAATATCGCGAACAAGCATGATTTATTTTCAGGATTTAATGACGCATGAACATCGATTAATGAATTTCTTCTCTCGCGAAAAAATTCACTCGACAAAAAAAGCTCGTTAATGATAAAATATAGTAGAATATAAATGATGTGCTTTTCATTTTCATGTAATCGATCTTCCACCACTTTTCCCTATTCCCTCACATCTCCGAGCATTTGCGATTTCGCGACATTTATACCGCTTTCTTTCCCTCTCTTCTCTTCGTTTCTATCGCTCCTTCTCGCTCTCTTTCTCGTTCTCTCGCCCACTCCAGCATTTACCTCCCGGTTATGGATATTATTAAGTAATACCTACACCGCACGCACGGTGATACAGACGCGCGAATGTGTGCATGTATGTGCGCGAGCGCATGCTGCACGCAGGCGAATGGAAAAGCGCGGGTTCTCATTCCGGCTTATATCTCGCATTCGCGAGGCTATAACCAGAGATTTGTTCCTTTCTCAATGCGACTGAGTACGCGCTAGAAAAGCTAAGAACATTTCAATATGATAACGGTGATTGTCTGAGATGAAAATCAATACCAGAAGAACACACAGGGTGTTTAGCGTATTTCACGTTAGAATTTTGAGTTCTCGTTTCACGATAAATTTAAAGTCATATTTCTCTTGCGATAAAACTTTCTTGTAAATTTCTTGGCATTACATACATTTTTGCTTTTTATATCAAATATTTTGTTGCCAAAAACCTTTTTCACGTAAAGTCTTAAGAGGAATTATTGAAAGGACGACCTGTTATTCGGTAATTAGGCTTGAATCAATATAGTGTTCTGTGCGGTACTAACTAGACACGATGGAATAATTTATATGGTGTAATCATAAAATGTATATTAGAAGATAGACTATTCTCGTTGTTATCTACGACGGTGTCCTCGCAAAGCGACCGGAAGTACTCACGTGACGCGATGGGACGAAGACGACGGTAGGAAACGTGAAATTACGTTATATGCTAAAACGTCGGATGTCACAGTAGTAAAATCATCTTACTTAATTAAATCTCTATTAAGAGATAAGTCACACGTTTCAAATTAAGTCTTATTTTGAAGAAAGTCTCATTATTGATCCCGAGTATCGCGATTCACTAAAGAATTCTTTAATTTTAAACAAACCCTTAATTAGGACGCGATTTTTTACAAACATCTTCGCAAGTTTTTACAAACATCAACGCAAAGTTGACTGCAGAGATTTGCCGCATGTGACGCATACACACTAATGATATTTTATTCATTGTCGATGTCATATTATATGACATTTAGTCGTCACACGTGGATTTATTCATGACTAAGAACCACCTTTGTCATTTGCAAACTATCTGGAGAATCATTTATTTACATAGATTAAGTTCAAAATTGTACGAAAAATAAGTATTCGATATAGTTAATATACATAAGTATTCAAATGAGTCTTTTTTTCTTAGGTCACCAGGAATAAGCGCGAGTCGCGTGCACACGGTCGGGTCACCTGTGCATTTCTCCCTCCCTCCCTCTCTCTCTCTCTCTCCTCTCTCTCTCTCTCCTCTCTCTCCTCTCTCTCTCTCCTCTCTCGTGATAATAGCGATGCCGTAATAACGCTGCCGACACGCTCGTGCCAGAACCGAAGTATATGCTCGATGTATACGACCTAAATAAGATGCGATGCCCCCCCAGGGCGAAAGTAATTCACACGCGCGAACGGGAGCTCGTGCGCGCACACGTCGTACTTCACCGACTTTTAGGCTTTATTCGCTGCACAGTTCTGATAACATTTGCACCTTACTGCACCTGTTAACTTTACTGTTAACACATGCGGCGGTTTGACGAATAATGCGATCGTGGTTGTAACAATTTACTTAATTTTATTTATTATTATGTTCTATTTTAGTTTAATGTAGCCATTATATGTATGTCTCTTTATACTACACATGAAAAAATATAAATGTTAATCATAAATGTAGTATATAAAGTAAAATGAATTAATCTACAAAATGTAAAAAATAATCATACAATTTAAATCATCAATATAAAATTTAATAACATATTACACATATATCTTATAATATTTGAAATATTGTTATAACAAAATCATTTTCATTGGAGTTTTACATAAAGCTTACCCAACTATGGTCGTTTTCCAATTAAGATTTAATCATGCTAATTGAGGACTGAAAATTGAAATAAAAATGTAATATAAAGCATTTTATTTGGCAATTTAATTATTACTACAAAATTATTATTATAAATATAATTGACTTAGGAGCAATTTGCATCGTATTTGCTTCGTTCTGATAAACAACGCGATCTCCTTGCTGGTCGTGGAGAAGATGCGCTAGAGACGCCATGCTAAAGCGAAGAAGAGATAGAGCGAGAAGGATAGAAATTGAGGGGGAGCATCGAGTCAGTAGGCTAGTGGGAACATAAACCGTACGTACGGTACCGCGAGCCCTCTTCCTCTTTTTCTTTATCTTATACTTTCCGTCTTCCTTTCTCTTCTCTCGCAATTTTCTCCTTCCATTGTGATCCGTCGACATCACACACACGTATATGTTTATATGTATGTATTATACATACATATGTATACATACAATATATTCCTTCTCCCCCCTCTCCCTCTCTCTCTCTCACGCGACACGCACATGCACACACATAAGCATATAATGGTGATTCCAGTATTTCCCAAACAATTGTAAGAATTCCCTATTGATCCCGAGATTAGGATAATAAGCATATGTTTGGTTTGTAAATGGTTTTTGTAAATCAGTTATTTAAGATATTGTTGAATCGTAATATGTTTATATCTTTTAGATACTTAGACATTTTTTAGGTCTAATACAAATATACCTGCACTCTTGAAAATTTCCCCCTTTTTGAATTATTTAAAAATTCGCGAACTATTTACGCTTCAATCATAAAGTCACGTAAAAGTTCAATTGCGAGCGCAAAATTATTACAATAAGAATCATTGAGAGAGCAAAGTCAAAACTCGACTTTTATCTCCCGATCTTGTCGAGCAGTTCAACCGCATCATCAGTGTACACTTTTTTTGGGACACCCTATACGGGTGGGTGGTCGGCGTTGTGAAGCAGGCTCGCAAGCTCGGCCGGTGGTCGCCGAGCTTCGCTCGATAGCGATGCGCGGTTCCCCTCGACTCGAGCAGCTCACCACTGCTTGCAACGCGGTTGGGATTAAAGGGGAACCATCGTGGGGTGCATGGAAATGTAGGATCGATGCCAGGAGTGAGGCCGCTTTTTCGCATCGACCAGATCGATCGCTCAGGATTGATGACACGATGTCAGGTTTTATCCACTTGCTATTTAAATTCTACACTTTAACCCTTCACTCTGCTTTTTAAATGATTCTGTACAAGTGAATTTTTAAAAGCCGTGATTATTTTTCACAATACTTGCAGCCAAACTCTTACGATCTTTAATTCTTAAATGCATTAGTAGAGAAATCACATACACGTTGTTGACTTTTGTAAAATGTTGTTTAATTTAAAAAAAAATTGACTATAAAATATTCTTAAGCAGTGTCATAATTAGGAACTTTTGTGTCCAGGGCAATTACTCGAGAGATTTTGCACCCTCAAATAAAATTATAAATGTTTATAGATCAATATACCACGGGTAGGTATAATTAAAACACATTTACATGTCATTGAAAGTTTTATTATACATTTACACAAATATGTAAATCATAAATTATTAAAATGGGAAGCCATAATTTCTGACGTCACAAAGGTTGATTACAAAGTTTATTTCAAGATTTCAAAAAATAATTTACAACACCATGTTTACAGTTAAAACAATTTTTATCTTGCATTGTAAGAATTTTCATGATACTTTTTCACTTTTTCACCATCATCAATCCGATATGACTGCAGTGAGTGAATAGGAGCCTTAAAATGAGATACTTAGTTACCAAACATTGGTCTGTAAGCCCTTCCGGGGCTTCTGGCGTGGGTCCCGATTGCTCAGTCCTAGCTACGACACTGTCTTAAAGTCTTCACATGGATCGTAAGAATTTCAATTTCAAATTGATATTTATTTAATATATTTATTTAGTAGCATGTATTTATGTAGCATTTATAAAAGTTTTTGTTATCGATATTTCGATAACTGTATATTATTTTAGAAAGTCGTTTCGGGAACTTTCGAGGGAATTATATAAATATCTCACCATTTGGAATTTGCACCGGTATTTCTCCGAATTTGTTATTCTCCTAACCTGTTATCTGTAACCTGTTATTCTCATTAATTTGCCGTAGTTTCTTCATTATATCATATGTCGCGAGCGTTTTCTTCTAGTTATTAATTCTATAAATCTCAGTTCGAATCTCAATTTTTTCGTTATCTGGCAAAATCTTCCTCTACTCGAAATGAGATAGCACGAAATGATCCGATGGAAGTTGTAATCACCAATCGAATGAGAGCTAACTTTATGTTTTCTACTTTTTCTTTTCGTATTTTGAAACTAAGGAAATATAAGAGCAGAGTTAAATGAGAAATTATATACAGTAGATCCTATCGAATTAGCTTGGATGTAGTTCAAAAGTTTGGATAAAGAAATTCTTTTTTTATTAAAAAATATGTTTATTTAACTTGAAGTTGAGATAACATCGTACAACGCGTAAAATGTAAAATAAAAATTAGAATTCAAAGTTCGAATTCAAAATTAGAATTCAAAGTTTTTGTTTAAAGTACGTTTTATCCGTATTAAAATCTCTAAAATGTTATAGTAAATAAATTTTGTTCATGTAAAGTCATAACATGAATGTAGAATTTACTAATATTTTTAATCTCTTGGAAAGTTTCTTTTGCCAGCATCGAGAATATATAAAAAAATAAAATAACAATCGTCATAAGATAGCTCTCGCACGATTGACACGATAGCAGCTCCTTTCCAGATCGAAAGCGAGAAGGAAAATTCGACGAAGCCATGTCACGTCGTTGGGTGCTCGCACGACTTCCGACGACAACAACGACGGTTACGCGGACAACGGTTATGAGAAGCACACCAACGACTGCGATAACGGCAAACGAAGCGAGCACAACGACGTTAACGACTACGACGAGTACTCGACTCGGCGTGCTGCGACTTCGGGGTGACTAGAAGTGAACATCATCGGTACGACCATTAAGCCACCGACAACGACGACTGCCACGTCGATCAAGGAGACGAGTAGTACGCGATAAATCGTGTCACGTTGCAACGTTGTTGGGGTGGCGTGGAGGAGACGGAGAAGGAGGGGAAGGAAGAAGAAGAAAAAAACGGACAAGAGACGAGGCGAATCTCTTAGCCGGTGGAATCGACGGAAAAAACTAATCGCGAGTGTGTCGTAGTGTTACCAGACCTATCACTCTGCAAAGAGCACGAAAGCCGGTGGTGCATCGGACCGAAGAACGAAACGAATCTTCGGGATTTGCGCGGTTACGCGGCCGCGAATGTTACGCCGGGCCGGTAGCGTAGGGCGCCCGGTGGTTCAACAGGGCATCAGCCTGGCAGACGTCAGTACACACCGTCATCACGGCGTTCAACATGTTCGAGATGTGGAGCGCGGTGAGTTCCAAGCTGGAACACTCCGCGACCTCCTCGGGCTCGCCGTTGCCGTTGACCTCGCACACGCCCCAGACGCCCCACACTTCGTCAGGAAGCATAAAAGGTAAAAGGTTTCCGACTGAAAAAGTTTATGGGGTTGGATATGGAACTAGGTTGATCTGTAATATATAGATCGACATATTACAGGTAGATTGCATCAACACGAGTTGAACTAAACGCTAAATTGAGTTAATTTTCTTTCCACTGTCTATATTATAAATAAGATGTTTTAGGTAAAAATGGCAAACTATTTCTCATTACCACACTGTCTCATAATTATTTAAGTTGATTTATATATACAACCGAGAATTATGATTTCAGCGACATCTGGTGATCTTAAATTGTCAATTAAATTCAATTAAATTGTCTTAATAAGTTTTGGAAAGAAATTTAAAGTCAAGTGACATAAATTGACGCTATAATTATTAATAATTTGGATGTTATTTATATATTTATGAAATCTAAAAATATTGTAATTTGTCCCGGACACTTGCTGAAGTTTAAGATTTCATTGAAAAAAACGAATACACCGAATATTGGGATACTCGATCTTTAACCCTTTATGCTCATATATCATCTACATGACGAAATAGAACGAGATGTCTGATCGCGATTCGACGTGAATTATAAAATCCCATTAATCACACGTGCGTCGAACGTTGTAATAAATCTCACGTTACACATCGCTGTGGCATATCCATTTGTGCTCGAATCGTTCGCTTACGTTTTTAATATCCACTCATGCAACGTCAGATAATCAATACCGAAAATTACCTTTCGCGAAGTAATTAGCATATTAATTTGCAATATAAAATGATATATTCATCTGGTAACGCTTAAGTCCGTCTCCGATGCTTTTTTTTCAAAAATAATTTTTTTTAATAAGATTAATATTATATGTCAGAAATAGTGCACAATTAATTAAAAATATAATATACTTCGTTGAATGCCACTAGTAAAAGTAAAATATTAACTGTCGCTGGTGCACAATCATCGAGTGCAATTGCTTGGTTCAAAGGTATCCATTGTGAAATCAATGCATGGCCGTCGTCTCCGTGATCGACGTTCGATACGTATACTGTCGTATTACTAACGATCCTCTCGATTAGAGCCGAAGCGCATATATACCGTACGATCACGTTCACTTTTATTACTTGACTTTTTAACTATTTTACAAAAGTAAATCTAATATAAAAATATATAAAATAAAAGTATATATAAAAATAAAAGTAGCGAAACATTTTTATCAAACTATTTAATTTCATATAAATATACATTTACTAAAGCACGCAGGAATAGAATAGCACAAGAAGAACAGATAAAATGAAAAATATTTCTAATAATAATATACCAACATTATATAACGCATACATTTTGTTATAATAATTTTTTTGTTTAATAATATATAAATATAATGTATAAATTCAAAATGTATTATTTAATTTAATATATCAAGTTTATAGTACATATACATTTATTCGTGTATATAGTATATTAATTATAGCTATATAGATCGTAATCAATTTATAATCTTTATATAATTAATCTACAATTAACGTTATATGAAGCAGTTTTCTAATAAGGGTTTAAATTCCATCAGAAAAAGATGGAAATTAAAAAGTTGAAACACACACACAAATTTTAATTAAAATATTATTTCATTACGCTTGAAATAATTATATAACTAATTATTTTCATGCTTCTTACTCAAATCATATTTCGCGAATGTTCGCGAAATTGACGAAAAGTCAGGAAGATGACGTACTTAGGGCAAATCTATTTGCAAGGGCAAATTCGCCGACAGGAGACTCGCTCCCGCGTCCTCGCGCGTCTTCGCAGTACGATATTACCAGTCGGCCTCACACGGGCGTTCTTCTTACGGAGTTTTGCGCAACCTGTTCTTACGTGGGTACTTTCGCTTTGCATAATTCGCTCGGCATCGTGCGTTTCGTATCGAGTATTCGTATTCGGGACGACCACGAAGCACGATATCGTCACTTTTAGACATCTGCGAACCTTGTACAAGTTCTCTCTTTCTCTCTCCTCTCTCGTCTCTTTTTCTCTTTCTTTCTCTTCCCTTTCCTTCACAGACAATTATTCTTCTTCATATTTTAATGTATTATATTTTCTGTATTTAGGAAACTTTTACTTGTAAGATTTATTATAAGCTTCCGATTTTTTAAATTTTTATTTTAGAAAAAAAGTTCGCATAGTTTTTGTATACCAAATATTATTACCTTACAGAAAATTGCTTTCAGTAAAGTCGATAAATGGTAGGTTAAAAAGTAACAAATCTCGCTATATCCAAAAAGTTTTAGATTCTTTACAGTTTTTAATTTTTAATTTTTTATCAATCAAATTTTTGCTTAGTTTTCTTCGTTCTGTAAGATTTTTTTACTGTTTATTTAACTGCTACTCTTTATTCAACCTAAATTGTACATAACTAATATATATACGAAATAATAAATTTTGTAAGCATAAGCAACAATAATATCCAGATAAAGAATTTAATATGATATCAAATATCATCAGATTAAATCAGATAAAAGAAGATATTGGAAAAATCAGATTAAATAAAGGAAGATATTGGAAAAATGACAATTATGAAAAAATGTGGATCGTTTTGTTTTCAAATATATTCAAGTTTCGTTGACGTTTTCGTTTTCGGATAACATTAGCAACCTCGTTTTAATGTTAATCAAGTTAACCTAGTTTTTACTTTGTAGATACCCGAAAAAGCCACGAGTTATACCATAATATTAGCATACTGGATAATAATAGACAAATGTATAAATCTCGAACGGATGTCGGATAAAATCACAACGCGCATCACAAATTATATCACAAATTATATATCCGGTAATTGATACAATTATCTCTATTAGAAGGATATCTATAATAGGAATGTAAAATCCTTGCATTGTGAATATATTTTAATAACAACTACATGTTATATAATTGAAGATAAGAATTGCAATATTCATATACAAGATAGTCTAGTCTTTTTGTCATCTGTTCATTTACAATTGTCTTGAACAATTTAAAATCGACTTTTTCTACTTTTAATGTGTATTCTCTCTCAAAATATTTTAATTTTTAAAGAATTCATAAACTGTAATAACTTTATAAACTTTTTATAAACTGCAGATTTTATTGTAACATTTATAAGTTTTATTATATTATTATATTACCATTATAAGCTTTATTATATTATTCAATCCATATTTTAACTAATATATTATATTGATCTATTATAAACAAAAATATTAATTGATTAGAGTTAACAAATGAAAAAAATTTTAAATACTTTCTGTGGTTAATGTGTGGTAGAAAATTATAGTTTTTCATTTTTAAATAAAAAGCTATATAATGTTTAATGTCATTTTTAAAAACTACTTATAATCTTTAACAAAATATATATAGAAAATATCACACATACACAATATATATAGAAAATATCACATATACACAATATATAGACCAATCAAAGATTTAATTAACAAATATAATAAATGGGGTGAAAGACTGTCCTCTTGATAAATTATAACATCAATTTTATTAATCGTCCGTGATATGGAAGAAGTGTTGATCACTTCGCGTGAGAAATTGCAATCATGTCGCGTGGAAAACTTTAACGTACAATAAATTAATTATTTGATTTACTCCTAGAAACTTAACACGAATATTCTAACTTAATACGAATCATTAAAGCAATCAACAAATTAATTTATCTTCAATCATCAATCGTAAAAGGAGACAAGAAAGCTTATTAATCATTAATTGATTAAAAAACTTCTTTTGATAGATCAAACTAATTAAATAACTACTTCTAATTTCAAGTGTTAAATTATAGTTTAAAAGTTTACACGTTTAATTAAGTTTTTTATTATATATATCAATTTCTTATTTAATTATTATATATAGAAATCTTATGTCAATATAAATTTGAACTTAAAACTTATTGATTTGATATTAATCTCTTTATATAAATTAATTTATATAAAGAGAAAATATAAATTAAATTTATATGATATTATAATCACACAGCATATATTATACACAGCAAAAAGCTCTAACTACATGTATAGTGTCTATAACTATAGAGTATTATACGGAATGACATCTCGAGATTTCTTGTTCTCACATAATATTTCTTGTATATTCAATATCTTTCGTGAAAGAAACTTATTATATAGTTAACATCCAATATTTAGATTTATTTAGTCGTTTATATAAGAAATCCTTTCCTTTTGCTGAATTTATTTGGGTTCTTAAGTGGTTAAATCGATAACGCGCAAAATGAGTGATCGCAGCGAACGGTACGCGGCGGCGTGCATCGATTTCGCAACGAAGAGCCTTCAAACCGGTCCGTTCGCTCCGAAAATGCGCCACCGTTCACCGTATCTCACGTGGTCGTAGCTTTCACCTGCGAAAAAAATACCTGACTGTCTGGTTGATGTCCGACGACAAAATCGACCGAAAGTTTGTCATTGTCATCAACGTCCCACGATATATCGTGTCGACTTCACCGAAACGGCGAGATCATCCTCCGACTTTTCTTTTCGCGTCGTTAAAAATTTCGATATAATTGTTTGTGAAGAGTTAAATAAGTGGATCGATGGAAATTTGATGAGAAATCTTTATGAGGGAGACAAGCCATAAGTAAGATATTTACATACATGATTAAAGTGTGGCAATAAGAAGTTATGATAATTTTCGATCGTAGGAGCAAAGAAGAGAAATGATTAGTAAGAGAGAAATGCAAATGACAAGAATATTTTGCATATAGGATTTAAAAAACATGAATTTTTTAGTCAGTTTAGACTTGTTTAATAATAATATAAACACAAAATAATATTGAACTCATTAATAAATGGCATAACGTAACAACTTTCTATTATTATATCATTATTAATATTCATATATATATATATATATATATAAATAATTATGTGTGTGCAATTTTTTATATATAAATAAAAATATTATTTAATATTTAGGCCTATTAATTATTAATTTTTTTTTTTTTTTGTTTACTTTTTTATTTTTTTATTTTATTTATATTTATATTACTTTATTTAATTACTTTTTATTTACTAATTTATTTACTAAATATTTATTTGTATTTAATAGTCATTATGAGAGTATTTAAAAAATAATTATTTTATTATAGTGGCGTGTTATTCTTTTTAACAAAGATTTACCTCATTTAACAAAGATTTGATTTATCCTTGACCTAATAATTACACTAAAGCAAATTGACAAATGTACTATGTTAATTAATTCATATATACATAATCAGTTAATCTCTCGATCAGTAAGATCGAGTAATACGACGGTACAAAGGCGCGAATGGAAATGCATTACGAAATAGGCGAAAGGGATAATAGTGTATTATCGATGTTGAAAAAGTGGAGAATGCATTCTTCGGTTGGAAGTTGTTTACAGCTACAGCTATCTTGCGTCGCGAGTACTCGTATTGCCTCGTTGAGCGTTTTATCTCGCAATTCCGCGGCGATAATTCGTCCGCGATGCGAAAAGTCAATCAGCGAGAAGCGGCGTCGCTCGCCATATCATTAGAAATTGTACGCCACCCCGATTAATAAAATATCGCGGAGTAATTTATTCGTGAAATGGTATAGTGGAATACGTTTCTACGTATTCATTGCCGTCGGTCATCGTGCAAAGCGCAGTCATCTCATACTATTACGATGATCGCCCTTTGGTGAACCATTTTTTCGCTGTTACATAAACGATACTTAATTTTATCAAATCCGTGCCATCTGTTGTTTAAATTTGATAGTTCATGAATTTTTCATTAATTTGCCTGCGGTATAACTCTGAAAATACTACCGATATTCCAACATTCGATCGAGATATCACCAATAAGCATCTGATTCATTTATAAGTCTGCGCAGCTTCCTCTTTGCTTTCTCATTACATATAAAAGTATCGTCAAAATAAATGTGATAACAAATTTAAATGATTTTTCTGCATATCGAATTATGAACAATTGATAAAAATAGATATGGGATAAAATGGTAATGAAATAATCACATTCTCCTACATAGAGAAAAACTGCAAGTATAACTGCAATAACAGCAACAAGAATAAATTCACTTCGCCATCTCATGCTTTTTCATTTTCCTCTTTTTTCATTATTATTCAGTATTTTTTCTTTTACATATACATACACACACGCGTGCGCGCGCGGCATATATATTAAAATAATTTCACTCTATTACCGTTTCATAATTAAAGAAAAATTCACAACAATTTAAAAAAAAGTTAATTACGCATCATTCTTTATTTTAATTACACAGTGTAAAATTTATCGTTACAAGTTTTTTCTTAACAAACTTAATCTCGAGTAGTGTAACACAAACAAACACGAAATTGCACATGCAGTTTTGATTGAACAATATAATAAACGATTCAATATGCGCAAAAATAAGACGCTTAAAACAATACGAACGAGTATAAACAAAAACGAAATAATTGCTTGCGAAATCGCTGATGTAGTTGTTACCGTCGCTGCTACTGCAGCTGCGGCTGCAGTTACAGGAGGTCAGTAGTGGTGGTGGTGGCGGCGGCGACGACGGCAGCGGCGTCGGCGTCGGCGGCGGTGGAGGAGGACGGAGGAGAAACGGAAGCGTGGGTTCCCAGATCGATAGTTGCGCGGCCGTGCAACCGACGGGTGCTTCTCTCGTTGTGTCGACGTCGCCGACGACGACGACGACGACGGCGACGACGACGACGTTACGCCGCCGTTGCCGTCGCCGTCGCCGCCACCGCCACCGTCATCGACGTCGCAAAACGTCGATACGCTCGCACGTGCACCGTTTCCGCATCGTCCGAAACCGCGAGCGTTTCTCCCCGCTGAGAGATAGGAGGTTGGGTAAAGAGAGAAACAGGACGGAATGAGTGGAGAAGAGAGGGGAAGGAGATGTAAAACAATGCTTCACTGCCGTTTTGTAATATCTCCCACTCTGTGTGACGAGAGAGACGAGGCTTTCCGGCTCGTCGATGCAAACGCTCCGTGTTAATGGAGTGCAAGAATCTCCAACTCGTGAATACCGCTTGCATTTCGTAAATACAGTAGAGCGATTAGAACGGTGGAAAGATCGTTGTCAATTTTTAACGCAGCCTCTTATGCAGTTTTTAGTGTAATACTAAAGTTCGGAAAAATTGTCATTACAAGCATTGTCATTACAACAAACTCGAAACTTCATAATAAAAATTAACTGAAAATTGGGGGAAGGGTTCTCTTCAACTTAATTATCACGCTGTTAACTATATCTTATCTTTTCAAAATTCCTTTTATTTCACTTACATTATCGTAACGATAAAATGGAAACGCAATGAAAAGTCAATTGTTTTAAAAGCCAATTATCTTGAAAAGCCTGTAATAGAGCAATTCCATTTTGCTACTCAAGTATTCAAAATATTATAAGAGCCACAAAATGATGAAGATTCTAACAGAGAACTGGAAATCCTGTGGAAAACTTGCAAATCGCAGGATATGATATGGAAAAAGCCTGGTAATGCCTTGCGAGACGTGAACGAGTTCACTGTAGTTTTTACTTCCTGTGCTTTCGTGCATTGAAAATGTGGGGAATCGCTGACATAATGTGTCGACGAGTCGGGAGATCCTCGAGGAGGAAGTTACGAAGCGACGTGCATGCGCCTTGGGAGCTAACGCGAACCTCCTTAAAGCGAGATATCCCGATATCACGTGAACGTACTTTACTTTAGTAACTTTTACGCTCGTATTATGGGGCTCTCGCATAATTTACGGTATAAAATCCAATATTATGTTACAAGAACAGTCTTTGTGCACAGATTTATCTCTGATTTATTTCTTTTATTCGTTGCTTATTGAAATGTAATTAAAGGAATACGCAATATTTCTTTTTCAGAACGCAAATACTTATTAAAAAGAGTCCAGAGATCCACGCGAATTCAAACACTTGATATACCTGATCAGAGTATACGATTCGCTTGAAGTTATTTCGCTAAATAGAGTTCTTTCGGTATTGATTAAAGGCGTGAAAAGGGGACACAGAAAGGGAAGATCATCGATCGACTGTACGATCTCGGTGAGCTGCAACGCGATCGGATGTAGGACAACATTGCGAGCATCTTGGCTCACCGACATCGTTACCGATTTAGACCTATTCGTTCGGACATACCTGTACGAGCGTTGTATCATTAGACTCATTAGCAGTGTCCTTGCAACTGAACATCATGAAATCTATCTCCAGTAAAGCACCAGAAATTATGAACCGAGTTGCTTTGCCCGTGTATCTTTTTCTTCGGCACGAACTGCTCCTTACAATGTTAATTAAGAGTAGACAAATATTTTTTAGATATTTTAAATATTCTTAATAATTAAATATTCTTGAAAATTATTTTATGATGACATGAATTGTAAAGGAAAATTGTAACTAATTTTTGAATATATAAGTGTGAAAGAAATATGATATATAAATTTATAATGCAGAATAAAAGTTTCTTTTGCATAAGAAATTCAAGAAATATTGAAGGTAATAATGAAAGTAGATGATATTAAATGTGTGTAATATGAATTAAGGAGTTTAAAGATTCAAAACTAATCCTGAAAATTTATTATTAATTATTAATGAGAATTAATATATTAATAATAATTTAATAAAATTAAATAAATCAAAAGTTCAATAACCAATAAAATATTAATTTTTTAATTCACAAACCGATCAAAAATTTTATTTATCTATTATGCAATGGCTCTTGAACTTATTGAAAACTTTTTTAATTAAAAAAAAAACTTATTACATACTATTTATGAAAAAAATAAAGTTGACACAAACTTTCACTGAAGAAACATCGTCTCGGGATTTATCGGAGAAAATGCTATCCAAGTTTAATGTAAACTTTACGTAACACACTGTATGAAGAGAGAGGGCTTGCAGAAAGGGTTACTGCCGGACACTATAAAAGGGGAGATGGAACGGAAACAGACCAGGGCAAGGTGGAACTTTAAATATCCCTATAAGATTAAGAAATCGACTTTGCCCGATTTATACTGTTGTAGAATTTCGAAAACAAAGGTCTGAAACGCATTATATAAATAAAATTTCTTCTATTTTTTAAATACTATTTACATGTAGCAAAAGACAAAAATAATTTAAAATAATATTTGCAAGCTGTTCTGTTTTTATAAAAATAATAATTTTGATACAAATTTTTATTAAAGACAGATTTTTTAATCGAATAGTTTGTCTGTTAGTGTAAAAATACAGAAAACCAAAAATATATAACTTGCAATAATAGTTTTTAAAAAAATGTAATATTACGTTTTCACAATTTACTTTTAAAATTAATAGAGATATTCATTCATCAAACATATTTATATCGACAAATTACGTTCCTATTAGTTCACCACGACTTATATTGCGAGATGAAACATAAGTCGGAAAAAGTAAAACATATTAATTTCCAATGTGCTTCTGATAAATGACGGACTCGTGTTTTTTTTTTTTTTTTAGATGACAACTTCAAGAAAAGATTAAGTTCGCCATATCGTTAACACGCATTTTTCAGCGCAGTGGAAGACCGCGAGGGGTGGGTTTCAGTTGTACAACGGATAATGCATGCTTGTGCCAACGGAAGCACACAGAGAATGGAACGCGGGGGGTTGTGCAGGGTGGAGAAATCGATTCCGGGGAGCGTCGTGTTTACTCGATGTCCGCGTCGCGGCGCATTGTCGTTGCGATTTCGCGCTCGAGCACGCAAACTTCGTATTTTCCTGCCTGCACGCGCTACAGACAGAGAGCGAGAGTAGAATAGAACAGAATAGCATAGAATTTGTGGCCTATATCGTTAGGACTTTTCATCGCAGACTTTTTTTTAACTCTAAAAGCACAGAAAAAATATCAAACAATATCAATAAATATCAAACAAATATATATACATATATATATATATATATATATATGTATAAATGTATAAATGTACACACACACACACACACACGTACGCAATGCACATACGCACACAAAATATATGTTTCTATATTTTTTGTTACAACAAATAAAATTCTCTTTATTTTTGTTTATGAGACATTTAGGTATTTTGTGCGTGCGTGCGTGCGTGCGTGCGTGCGTGCGTGCGCGTGCCGTGCGTGCGTTATACATATATATATTTATATCACTTTATATTTATTATATATATATATATATATGTATAATGTACATACGCGTGCGTGCATGCGTGCGTATGTATGTAATGTACAATATACCATATATATATTTCATATCACTTATATTTATTATATAAATGTGTAACAATGTGTTATATGTTACACATTTATATAAAAAATATAAGTGATGTGATATAAGTGATTATAAATATATAAAAAATATAATCTTATATAAAACTAATTAATTAAAAATCAATATAAATATTTAAGCAACGTAATCTTTATAAATATAGTAAACATTCTCTCTCTCTCTCTCTCTCTCTATAGGTTAAAAGTAATAAAAATAAGTAATGTTACAAAATCGTTGTGTGTGTTTGTGTAAAATCGGATAAATAATAATATTACAGCCCTTATTGTACAAAATTCCAAAAGAAATTGACAATTTCAAAAAAACAACAAACAGTACAACGAGTACAGAAAATAAATAAAAGGTAACGTATATATAAATGTAGATAGACAGATGGATAGATAAATTTTTTTTATAGCAGTAAAAATAATATATCTTATGGATATAAGGATAAATCTCTTACGGAAAATATGTTTTCGCGAGATGCTGCGAATCTCTCAATAATAAAATATTAAATATAATAAACACGCTCTAAATAAGAAGCATTAAAAAAGTAACTTGTTTAATTTTCAATATTTAAAGTGAATGGTTTGAAATAAATTAAATAAGGAGAAAAGAAGAAGGAGCAAGAATAAATGAACGAGAGAAGGGCGGGAGGAAAGGGGAATCGAGAGAAAGAAACGGCTTATGTAATCGCATCCTGCGTGAATATGATAGTCGGATCTCGTCCTGGTGCTTATTTACGTACAAAGTACGTAACGTGACTGTCTTTTTTTATTGGGGCCGTGGTAGAGGTGTTGCGTAGTGCGAGGAGACTTTAAACTACAAAAAATTATAAGAAAGAGAGAGTGTGTGTTCGCGATCGTTATCGTCGCCGTTGTTGCCGTCGGTAAGCTCCTATCAGTAGTTATGGCGATTAACAATGGAATGCTTCTTAGCGGTCCATTAATCTTTCCAAAGGTAAAGGTCTTAAGCGTTATATCACTGCGTTTGGCATCACGACATCCAATGTCATATAAATCACTAAACTAAAAACGATCATTTTATTCGGTTATCATGGCAATTAAGATGATACAGAATATATATATATATATATTTCAATGTTTTTAGTTTCCGAAACTCAAAACCTTGATATCACATATATAAATTACAAGTGGAAATTAGAGAGAAATGAAAAGAGAGAGAGAGAAAGAGAGAGAATTTTTTAAAATTATGCATTAAGTATAATTTGAGACTGATTTTATTAACGAAAGCTTGAACTATAAAGCTCAATTGAAATAACAATACGCTTTGAGACTTTCGATCGTGTCACAGCTTTTTAATACTCAACATTAGATCAATACTGTGAAACGAGAACGGCCAATATCGTTCTATAACTCTCCGAGGTGAAAGAACGAATACCCTATATATGTATATGTTCAACATTTCCTGTCTTCTGCTTGTAAATTATAGAATAGCATCGGTTGTTCTCAAATCTTTAGTAATTGATATATCCTCGTTGCTCTAGTGGCTATGGCCAGTAGGGAGTCGATGACATGATAAGATCGTTTTTATGAAGAATTTATTGAGAATATTACTTTGTAACATTTTAAATTCGCTATTGTTATGTATAAAGCACAAAAGTGTAATAATGAAGTATATTAAAACAAAAACCTATCGCAGAGAAAAGGTTAATGGAAAAAGTAATTTCCTATCTGTCTGAAAAACGAATAGAGACAGCTACTAAACGGAGAATATATGGTATAGCGTAATACCTGTCGCATAATTCCACCGCAGTCCCGCAATGACACCTGCCATTTTTGCCTTCGGCTACGCACAATATCCCATAATCTAGCAGGAGTCGTCGAATCGCGCACGATTAAAAAGGTGAGAAATTCGAATCTTGTACTTTTTAAAATCGAATCACCAGAAATACTGTCCAATAAATTTAGAGGTTTAAAATATATATTATAACTGTTATTATAAAACAGAAAGAGAAAAAGAGAAAGAAAGAGAGAGAGCGAGAACCGTAAAATATAGAAATATCAAATCAACACTTGCAATATTAATCATAACTTAAGGAAGATTTAGGGCTCTGGCACATGAAAACCTTAAGCAGTAAGAATTTATCATGGAATTTTCAGCGTTGTTTACGTTTCAAAACGGCTATTTACATTCTCGACTATGATTGAGCTCTTCCCAGAAGCTGGAATTACACGACGCGTAGCTTGGTAAGCCTACCAATGAACTATGCCAAGTTAAAAAGAGGAAGGATTCGTGAGGCGAACTTATTGAAAAAATAAGCAAGCCACAAACCAAGCCACGCGCCGTGTAATTCTGGCTTTAAGTGTTAATCTGTGTGTGCTTAAGTTTTTCTGCCAGAACCTTTAAAGGTGGGATTAAACAACACGTGGCCAATTACCAAATTAAAAAAAGGAAGAATTCGTAAAACAAAATTATTGAAAAGAAAAAGAATGGTTGAACCATCGTCGTTTAATTTCGAAAGACTTGACAATATATTTTTCTTAGTGTTATTTCGTTATTACTTACATCATAGTGCTTTTCCATTGAAATGAACAAATAAATATGTAATATTAGAATCAATAAATACAGATTGTATTAATTATATCGAAATATACCGAAAATAACATGTCATCCAACATGGAGCCCTTGCTTATTAAAATTGCATAATATACCCCGCTCGTACTATAAACATATCCCTATGAATGTCACACTTTATATATTTCAACTTTATATTTTATATATTTTTTATATAATATTTTATATAATAATTATGCTAAATGTTTCTCATACTCCTCTCCGTAACACACTTATTCCGTTACACTATTTACAAATACTACATCTTATAACATATATATTTTCTCTACTTGTCCTACAGCTAATAACGCGTGATATAAAATTATCGTGAACCTATTTCTGTACAATGTATATTTCATTATATTCGATACAACTTTATATGAGATAGCGCGAACAATAGCAATAAAGAAAACAATACGGCGCAGTAACAATAATATCGCGGCTTTCGCCGTGTTACCGCCGGCACGACCGGCGGCGGTTCGATACAAGATCGAATGCTGTCGCGAAGGGAAGAGAATCGAGAACCACTGCACGAGCAGCCTTGGCTGAAGTTGTCGAACCCGCGACCCAGTTACACGCTCGCACTAACACACACGCGCGTCTCACCCACACCTCTCGGAGGTGCATGCACTGTGCAGTGCGCGCCGATGCGCGCACGCTGTAGCTCCCCCGTCGCCTCGACGTTTCGCGCTCGCGCGCACACTCATCGTCCCCCGTCCCACTTTTCGCCTGTCTTTTCCCTCACGCGCACTGCCTCACACACGCTCGCACACGCATCGTCATCGCCGTCATCGACTTTCCTCCGGACTTTCGGCCTCTCGATGCAAAAACGGACGCAACGACGGTCCGCGCCACGTCAGGAAAGCCAGTTGCCAAAAAGGTGCGTCGTATCACCGGGACTGGTGATGGGATTCGCGATGCTGCGTGCGATCTTGCACGGCGCTAGGTTTCGTCTTTCGATGCGCGCATTGTTCTGCGCGACTTTGTGTGTACCATTTTTATGTAATTATTGATCTTGATTTTGAAATATATATACACACATAATTTATATAAGTAATATTGTCACATATTAGAACTGTCGACAATGCTTATTGCGCATATGTTTATTATATTGTATTGTCACGGATGAATTTACAATTCTCTCTGTGTGTCTGTCTGTGTATGTGTTCGCAGTCATAATATATATTTTAAAAACTCCGCATTTTTATCGGACTATATTTCTGATAGTTTTTAAAGTATGGAATTTGAATTTCTCGTCTTTTTAATCGTACATGATTCTACGAGTTTATTTATTACTATCAGAAAAAAATTGTTTTTATAAGCTGTGATTGTATATTTATTCGTATAAGAAGTTAGAGACTGGCATGCTTTCACGATTTTTAATAGACTTGCCAATATAAATTATTCCATATTTTTCAGAAATTAGGTTATAAATTAGGTTATAAATTCATAACTTTAGAATCAGGTCTTATATCCTCAGGTCATTTATATCATTGTTCTAATATTAATAATATTTCTCTATTATTATTTAGATGACATTTTAAAGATATTTTTCTCACGCGGAAAATATTTTTTATATTGACAATACCGATATTTCTATATCTGCCTGTCCATAACTAGATTTTATTAATTAAATTTTTAACGAATTTTTATTCTTTTTCTATAGGAAATATTTCCATTCTCTGCTGAGATAATTGAAATTATTAGAAAGTTCAGTTCTGTTTCAGTGCCTGCACATACTGTGTGTTTACTACTGCTATGGTAAATTATCCTCTTCCATAAAAAACTTTTTTAAACAGAAACGTTAGACAATTCATGTTTTCCTATTTTGTTTGTTACATATGTTGTTAAGTGTCTTTTTATTCTACAATAATAAAAAAATCTTTTAGTAAATTATCTTTTTCATAAAAAGTGTCTTCGTGGACAGAAACGCTAAACAGTTGTTTTGTTCGTTTATATATACATATATATATTTCTCAGGGCGGCATATATATATTGTTAGGTACCTTTTCATTTTACAGTAATAAAAGAAATATTTTTATACAATTCTTATAATAATATAAAAATAAAAAAGTTGACCCTTCCTTTCCCTTGCACGACAGTTAGATTATTGAATTCGATTCACATCACTGGTTATCTCGACAGATCCTAACTGATACAAGTCACTTCGTGGTTATTAAATATTTATTGGATTTTAAATTATATTTACTTATTAAAAATTTTTGATTACTCTTGAATAAATATTCACACTGAATTATCAATATCGATTATTTAAAAAAAAGAAGCTTTTCGAAAGATATTACATTACTTCACTTATTATTATTTATTTACGATAACATAAATAAAATCAGAATGTCAGAAAATCATATTCCACAATAAAAAAGACATTCTGTATTAAACTTATCAACGGATTACACAGTTGATCAAGCTCGTTTAAGATTTAAGCTACAATAAATAGTGTGAGCGAAGCTAAACAATATTTTATAAGAATATGAAAGGAAATAATGGATGATATGTGTTACACATTTATAGTTGAAATATGATTATCGAAAAAAAAATTTTATTTATACAATTTTTATTTAAAGCAATCTTTATTTGTGTGCTTTTATATGAATTTTATGAGCATAGGTTCCGTAGGAATATATCTCGGTAATGATTTTCACAGTATTTCGGTATATGTAACACGAATATTTGACACGTTATTCGAACCGTCAGAAGACAATGTACGATAAATGTGAAAATGGCGAGGGTTCATTCGAAAATGGTACATCGCTCTTACCGCAGAAATGCACCGTACGTGAAGTCGATCGAAACGCACGATCGATAAGACGTACGCGAATAAACGTACTTTAATATTGGTAGACGCCCTCGTTAGAATGTAGGTTAACCACAAAGTTAAAAGCAGTGTGCGGTATTTTATATTCCAAAGAGCGATGCTAACTTTTTAATATTATACCTTAGAATGTAGAAGAATTGACACGATGTTCGCTTTAATGAAGCGATTCCCATTTTTGCTAATAAGATGATTATAATAATATTAAAATAATATTAAAAACGTAAGTTACAGAATGTGATTTTTATTGTTGAAATGCTTGATTACATTACCGTTTTTAGAATCATGTAAAAATTGCCAGCTTCTGGAAAATTGAACGTTTTAAATTTTCATTAGTTTACGCTACTTGCTTGTAACGATCGTTTATATTACATGTAATATCAGTCATTATATCTGCAATTATTCTAACGAGGAAAGCAATCGTTCGGTGTAATACGTGTCGAATTGCTGCCAGAAATGTTCACGCGATCGACCAATTATAACGCCGATTACACATCCATATTTGCATGTAACGTATGGTCCTGTCATTAAGCAGCCAGCGGTTACAAAACCACAGCGACTCTTCAATAAATGTCTTGCCCCTTCAACGAACGAATCATATTATTAAATGTCTTGCCCCTTCAGCACGCACAAGCTTTAATTTTCATAAACAACAACCGTATATAAAATATAAACAGTGAGATAATTTAAATTTTTCGAAAGCCAGCAAAAATAAATACATTGCGTAAATTAATTGCATCCTATATGAATGCTATGTTATAGTTTAATTATATTAAATTGCATGAGAAATAAGAAGGCCACTAGAAGCATTTTAATATAATATTTAATTATATTATTTATAATCATCATTTAACACAAAATTTGACTTTGCAACTTTATTGAGCAAAAGATTCTTCCTACATCCTGCTACATAATGCACTTACGAGAAATTTGTAATCGCATAAAAAAGAAATCGTACAAAAATATGGTGGCATAAATGAAGAAAATACGTGTAAATATACAGTACCGAAAATCATATCACCTTTAGGTTTTTTGAGCATAACTTATTTTAAAGTTCACGGATTTTTATCAAAACATAACATGTTTTGATGATAAGTATAGCTTATTGAAGAAATAACTTTTCATCAAATAATGAAAACAATAACTTGTGAAAAATTAATTTTATTTGAAATTTCCAAAATATGTTAAATTTAATAATAAACTTTGAACTATTATTATTAATAATTAATATATATAATTATTAATAAATATTTTGAAAATAAACAACGAAACTAGTTATAACTGTAAAAAAAATTACTGCGACACGAAAAACAAAAAAAGCACAAAGATGCGATTTTGAGGAAAATTAATAAAAAATTCGAAAATCATGGTATATTTTGTCAAATCTCATTATACTTCATGTACAAGGTGTACCTCCTTCCAGGTGTCTACTGTAAAATTTTTAGCGCATTCGATGTACTTTGACGAAAGTTCTTTGAAGAAAGAAAAAAAAGGTGATATAATTTTGGCCGGTACTGTATATATACATATATATATATATATATATATATATATATATATATATATATAGTATATATACATATATATACATATATATATAGTTGGACATTCCAATCTAGCTCGGAGTTATTAACAAATCGAATAAACTAAGGAACGTGTTCGCTCCGGAAGTTTCTTGCGCACGCTGGATTCCCTGACGGTCGACGGACGATACGGCTGACGTAAAACGTGAGAGTTTACGAGTGGCGTGCGTAGGTGGATGCAGGTATGTAGGTACGTGAGAAACGACGTAGGCGAAGCGTTGCATTGCCGCCACGTAATATTCAATCATGCATTTCACCCGCGCACTACGAGCCTTCGTTTTGCGGCGAAGGCGACGATCTATCAGCAATTCCTGAGTCGCCCTTATCAGGACAAGCTGATATTTATTATCTTCTTTCTGTGACAAAATTTAAACGCATATACGATCCATGTAAAAATTATTACTGAAATCTATGGAATAACGGAGTGCATGAACAATATCAAAGAATAAAAAAATAATGTAAAAATAAATGTTTAACTAAAAAATTATATTATAACAAAAAATACTTAATCCTTTTTTTAAATTGATGTTTAAAATTTTACACATTCAATAAGATATTACACTGAAATTTACAGTGATTAAAAAATTATACAGAATGTCGCTAAAAAATTTGTACCTATGCATATTAGACTCAGACAGAAAAAAATGAAAGTTTTGTATTTAAGAGAGAGAGAGAGAGAGAGAAAGAGAGAGGAGAGAGAGAGAGAGAATCGAGAGAGAGAGAGAGAGAGAGAGAGTTATCCCTCCTTCTCTCTCTCTCTCTCTCTTTTAAATATCGCATTTCTAGACCACGACCTTCTCCCGCGAGCTGGAGACGGTTCATTGAAAATACCAGAATATCGCGTGCTTAATAAAATCCCATATGTATGCAATAGCGCTCGCTGCCAGCTATTACCGACACAACCGACGACGCTCGTACTTCGTTATTGCGCACAGGATCGCGGTACGAATGCGAAATCACCGAGGACTATTCCGCGAACGCGCGCTCCTCGCAGAACCGAAAGTCGCGTTTTCTCGAGCTGCGACGATGCGGCGGCCGCGTTGCGACACGAGTGGAGTAAGAAACCATAATCCGACTCGGCGTAAAAAAAAGCATATTCTGAGAGGACGAAAGCGCGAAATGCGCTCGTTGCGCATTTCCTCGGTCGAGCGTCTTCTCCGACCCGTAGAGCAAATTTAGGATGATCGTTCCGATTACTCCAGTTGTTCTCTCGATTGTAGGATGACACAATCGCAAATGATGATGTCCTAAAGGCATATTTCTATCACTCCATTGCTTACATTTGTCATCTTAGGTTTTTAAAAATTCTATATTTAAGTTACATTTATCTCGTGTAATACATGTTTTGTTTAAGTTATTAATATTTTTTCTGTTTTATAAACAATATGACGCAAAAAAAATATGATAAACATTATTTAAAAAAATATTGTTCGTAAAATTGTATGTTTCGTTCAAATAAAAAGAAAATTGCTTTTCTATTTTTGTTTCAATCTGGGGCCAATTCATTCAGGGATCATTGACTACTTTGGAAAGCGACGCCAGGAGGTATTAAGAATTCAATGAAGATAATTTTCCTTGGTAGAATTCGAGAAGAAATTTTATCATCTTTTCGAGAAAAAAGGAGCAATTTTTGTTAATCTAACGTCTTCGTAATGAAGTTAAATTATACATGAGTACTCATTCACTTGACTGTAATCTGATTTGCGTATGACAATAGAACGAAATTTTTCGATATGGTAATTCATTTGCGCGCACATGTTCACGTAATATGTATTCGAATATCTCTTGAATGTGTGCTTAATATTAAATGCACGTGGGTTGCAAGCACGTCGCAAGTGGGCATGCTTTCTAAATTTCACTATACACAATTCGCGCATTGATTGTTCATGTCATTGTAGACGAAAGCGACTTCAAAGTTGCATAGAAAGTCAAAACAAATAATTTGCAGACATTAATAGTTTTTTTTTTATTTTTATCATTTATATATATATATATATATATATATATATATATATATATTCAATAGAATATTTTAACAATTCTTAATAGGATAATCTAACATTCTTATCATCTTATATTTTATACTTTTTTATATCTTATTATGACATATTTATAAAACAATATATGTAAAGATAAAACTTAATTGCGAAGTTAAAACTAGTATATAATCGATCTGAAACAAATATCTAATAGAATATATACTCTATAAACAAATTATCAATAACAAAAATTAATTAATTAACTAATTTTTCTTTCCTGATTCTTATTTATTTTAGATAGATTTTATAATAAGAAAATATATACATAAATATATTTTTATATTAATTATATTTTATCTTATATTATATATTATATTTTATATTTTATCTTATTTATCAAAATACAATTATATTTTTATATCTTAGTTAAAAATATTTAAATGTTTGAAAAATATTAAAATTAAGATGAGATTAAAAAAAGAGATTTAATGTTTAAAAAAAATCTCTTTAAAAAAACAATTTTTTTAAAGAAAAATAATTTCCAGAATTTAGAAAAATGCCATTTTATGATCATAAAGTCTTGAGACTCGTATGCAATTTCTCAAAGATTTATTAAATCAAAACAATTTTGTGTAGCCAGAATAAAATTATTGAAAGTAAAAGAACAGAAAGTTATCCTTTCGTTCGGATAAACCTGAAGATGCGGTGACATGTAAGAAGATTACATTCGAGTCCTTGACACATATAGAAGGAATCATTATAGAAGGGTAAAGCGCAAAAAGGCTTTTCACACCGTTCGGCAGTTCAATCGAAGTCAGAGAACAGTTCTCCATGAAGTCGTGCAGACGGCGGACCTTGGAGAACTCTGCGGTGCAGAACGCAAAGAGGGACGCAGAATCCGACGTGAAACGACGAGAAAATCTACGGTCTTACATAATTTTACATTATATACAGTATTGTAACGCCAATACTTATAGTCATTGTACTTTTCATACATGTACAAAAAAACACTTTGTCACTTTTAATTTACATTTTATATAATTAAAAATACAAGATTAATAAATTCTATCGAAATTTCGGATAAAAGCACAAAAATCGTAACGATATTATATTTATAATAAAATAAAATTACACATAGAGAATTTTAATTTTAATTCCTAATCGTAAAAAGAGATCAAACAATCGTCTCTAAATTTGTTTGGACACAGGATGAATCATATAAAAAATTGAATAAAACTCATAAAAAAATTAATTTAAATACACAATGCATTTATTTTAATTATTTTATTATTTATTTTAACAAATATTCACCAACTCGAACATATTGTAAAGTATTGCATCGATATTAGCGTATTATATAATGTGATATATGTATCGCGCATATATACACACGTATATATATAAATAAATATATATAAGTGCAACGCTCGAAATTCGAATATTTGCCGAGTTAAATTGATAAACAAATAATTCTGAAATCGGCTTAATTTATCAAACGCTATACATAACTACATTGTAAAACAGTCCTCTTTTCATATAAATATAGTCTTGTGCACAAACATATTTTTGCGCTGCTACCCTTTCTAAAATCAGAATGCAAAGTAGTTGCATGCGGTCAATGTGGCAATACATTAGTACTTTAACGACAGGTGATAGAATTTGATAGACGGGTGTCACGTTATTATACGACATATGATTGACTATATAATGTAGAAGCTGTGGTGCCGATAAATAAGTGTCAAGATTTTTTATCATAGGCTCTAGGCTGGAGTTTACATACACGCTTTCTCTGTACCGAAAGGATTAATACGTTATAGAAAAAAAAAGCAGCCGGCGAAGGAGAAGATCGCGCGACACGAAGCACAAAAGAGCGAATACGCATACACCGCTGTCCACGCGGCGAGTGCCGCCAGTCAGTAGTGATGGCGATGTGGGTCAGCCGCGGGGCGACCGCGAGGGGACCCCGAGGGTCGCCGAGGATCGACGGGAACGGCCGAGCGGCAATCACGTTGCGCGCATCTGGGTCAGCGGCGTAACGGCGCATGCGCGATGCGGACTCCCGGTCGTTCACCGTTGACCAAGTTACTAACCTTCCGACACCCGGTCGCCGCTCGGTTCTCCTCGTATTGACCGCCGGAAAAACGTTGACTTTTCGCGCGCGCGGGGAAGTACCGCGCTTCTTCGTCCGTTGACGCGACCCGTGTATATGCTCCCCCCTCCCCCGCTCTTTCCTCCTACCCCGTCCTGCTATCCACCCCGTTGCAACACTTTTCCGCACTTATATCCTACAATCGTCAGATATCGATTTCGTGGCCGGTTTTCCCTTTCGTCGTCGGTAATACCATGCCTGATGTTCTACAAAAACATTTCTCATCTCTTCTTGATAGCGTATGATACGGTCAAAAAATGCAGTGGAAATATCGCTGATGATGCAAAGGGGTCGGCATTGCTCGTGCTCTCTTCATTCCTCACGAATTCGAAATGAGTTCGACGATTGATTCATGATTGCGAAGGCGCGTGTCATTGTTCTGATCTGCAATCGAAGTGAGATTTCATCGACATTGAATCGTTACGGTTCGATACCCGTCAATGATCGCCGCGTGATTCGTACCGTCTTTCTTCATCGATTTGCAATGACGATGAAGAATACGGCACAAAATACGTGTATAATTGTGTACGATAAAACTGCTCGATAAATCGTCATTAACGTGAGAAACAGCGCCTGAAAAAAAATGACTTGCATCTCTTTTTACAAATTTATCATTCCTGCTGAATTATACATCTAAATCCATACCTATCGAAACCTGAACTTGCGAGACAGTTCTTATCATTTCTTCACTTAAATATCAGAATTAAAATATCTTCAGGTGGAAAAACTATCATTTCGGCAGAAAAACAATGTTTGATTACATCGTTCAACAACAAAATATGCTTAAAAAAATTAGTATCCTTTTTTTGTAACTTTAGCAAACTTTCTCAAAATTATGGTGTAATAGAGCAATTTGGTAAATGAGACGTAAATTTGTATTCAGCGTTCTAAAGAACTACGGGACATGATTATTCTTAGTCTTGTGTTCGAAAACATAGTTTTTGTTGAATAGTATAATATTATCACATCATAAAAGTTACTCACTTACAATTAGTGATTCACGATATTTTTAGAACTTGTGACAGATAATAAAGATGAAGGCGATTTTTTTATTACGTTGATGGAAGAGAGATTTCCTACACAAACATAATAAGTGACAAAAGAAGATTCTTTGTACAAATAATTTATTTGAGTAACATTTATTTATTCCAACAAAACGTCTGTCTAAAAAGATAAGATTCTATTTATGTTAATAATATTTTTGAAAATGTTTAGATAATTTTACTTGAAAATACAATATTCTTGCCATTAGTTCAGCCATTCTTTTACATGAGACTCTTCACCTCAGATTTTGAAGTTGCAATCTCATTCTTCACAAATCGACAGAATCGAAGCCTGTCATTATATTTAGCTGGAAATATCTTGAATATTATATATCTATTTCCTGACGAATACGACTGTCGCGACATGACGATGAAAGTGCGCAGAATAAAGAACAATAGGTGCAAGGTTGTGTCGGTGATCTTATGAAATATGTCTTCCTCGTTACATGAAGTGGATAATAGAAGACTATATCGCGCCGATATACGTCGTCGAAGCATCCATCGTCTAAACCGTGAGTCGAGTTGTCAATGGGCGGTGTAACGATACCTACTACTATAATATAGTAAGCTCGACGTATTGGATTCGTATGATTCGTTTCGCTTTTTTGTTCCTTCTCTTTTGTACGTTTCTTGTCGATATCAGAGTTTTGTGTCTGATCCCTCTTTGTAAATTATATCTGTAACTTTGTAATTATATATCTATGACATTTATTACGAGGCAATCTAAATTGTTCTATTTACAGTTTCCATTATTATGTGATGTGTTTATTTTGTCTTCTCAGACATTTTTGTAAATATCATCATTTAGTTAAGTTGTCGTAAATTTAAAAGAAATAAAATTGACATGTCATCTAATGAGAGATGACCGTGTCATTTCATATGGAAAAGATTTCGAATGTCCTTCGCATTCTATTAATGTCTATGTATCTAATCCAATAATCGACGGAATGCGGGATTGATGTGAACAAAGGTTTACATAACAGACAAGGAATAAGGTCTCTGTCGCGTTGGAGTTGCTTCGATGAACGAGCAGCCGATGTAATCGAAGTCCTAGCACGCGAGAACGAAATGCCAAAAAGTAAAGGTCGACGTTCCGCAGATGACGGCACGATCTAGCTCAGCCATACATCTCGACGCCGAGCTCCGAGATGTACGCGATAGCTTGCGATATTCATACTTTCATCGACAATCCTTAAAACTCCATCGAGCGTTTAATAAGAATAACGCTTCACTGTGCAAGAACAATTGTCATTATTTCGCAATTCCCCAAAAGGAAGGAGAAAGATGAAAATCATAAGCAGAGAATATCTTAGAAAATAAACAACATCCAGAAATCTTTGAAAGATTTCTGGATGTTGTTTATTTTCTGTTGTTTATTTCTTATTTTGAAAGTATCTTCTATATCACTGAGAGATATTTGACAGATAACTTGATCGTGCGGAGAACCAGGAAACCGAACACGCGCGAAAATAGACGTGCAACGTGCGTCCGGACGCGTTCATAAGCGCGGTGCTGTTTAGAAGCGCGTTCGTTATATGCCACACGAAGCCATAGCTATTCGCGTCCCGCCCGGCCCAAATCCGAAAATCGTTTCGGATGCCGGACGATCTTGGCAGCGGTCGTTCGTCGATCGGCTCTGGCCCGCGTGTACCTGATGACCATCGGTGTGTCGCAAGTATTACCACATCTGGGGTCTCTTTTAAGGAAACTGTAACGGCCATTCTTGTCCGCGGCCGAGTGAGACCCCTTCGCGAGAGAGCAGTTGTGTTGTTCTGTGTGTAAGGCCCGTCGTGAGGTTCGTCTTTTGCCGGTTGTGCATCTCCGCAAAGTGGCGCATAGTCGAGAGAGTTGCATAACTCCTTGGAAACCGGTCATCTCCTACTGGCCGTTGACAAGCTTCTGGCCGGAACTGCTAGAATAGCATTAACTTTTTGTGTCTAACTCTCTTTATATATATATGTTTCCCATAATATGGCGCAGTTACCAAAATTTTTATAAGTTTTTAAGTTGTGAAGAAACATTTTTGTTAAAAAAAATTCATACTTCGTTGATAATCGCTTTATTATGATAATATCAAAAAGATGTAAAAAGCATTTTTAACGAAAGATACTTGGCTTTTATTTTTATTCATGTGTGATTCATAATGAAGAAACAAAAATGTGTAATTTAATGGTAATCCCTGAAATTAAAAGAGTTAATTAATTATTATGAAAGTTTATTCAGATAAAGATATCTTGTAAACTATTAGAGAGTAATGAATGTTACCGTTATCATTGGATTTAAAATTACAGTAATTGCTTTTGATGTTTAACCTCTTGACTTTTACCGAAGTTAGTCGTCAGAAGTATTTTTGAAAATATCAGCAAATAAGAAGATTATTACATTATTATAACTGTGATCTCTCGTTTTATATAATAATCACTTCCACTCATTACATTACATTATGACAATTAAGCTGATACTTAATCACTCTTGTTTGATAAATATGTACATGTAATTGCATGGATATCATTTAATTTTATATTTAAATTTTTGCCGAACAATAAACAAGCTTACAAACAACAAACCTTGAAGTTACAAATTATTTTATGGTGAAGTTTTAATTTAACTTTTAAGCTTCAAAAACAAATCACAAAACATAAAACAGATTTGATTGTAATAATCCATATTTATAATATTATTATAAATTATTAACATTTCTCTGCAGATATTATTTATACAGCTTGGAAAAGCTATTCCTATTAATAAGTCCCAGTGTACAAAAACTTACGTTGACCAGAAATATTATTTTCAACAGGATTAACATTTTTCTTGTGAAAACTGCTTTTTATCGCAATATTACCTATTTACTTTGATCGTCTCTTTTGACGAAACTTTTAAAATGTTTCAGCGAATTTTTTTATAAAATGTAATATAAAATACGCGAACGCATAAACATAATATTTGACAGAATGTCAAAAATAAGTGCAATCAATAGTAATTATAAGGAATATTATAAAATTTTAAATATATAGGAATATTATAAAAACACAGAGAGTTTAATAAAATTAATAGTAAATGGAATTAGAATCTTTGAAATTGTTAAATTTATAAAATATTATATTTTATAAATTTAAATTAAATATTTTTATAAATTTAAATTAAATTCCTTGTATTATTAATAATGTTATCGAGACTTGAAGTGTCTAAAGTCTAATACCGAAAAGTAGTAGGTGCCAAGTTGTGTGCACAAATGTATCCTTTCATGACTTAATCTTAAAACTCAAGTATCGCTTTTATAACACTTAAAATGATTGTCGATTTCTCTCTCTCTCTCTTTCTCTCTCTCTCATACCGTAGTGCAATATCCACTTCCTAGAGCACATTCATGGAGCCAATGTATGGTAGCGAACATGAATCTCGATCCGAATGTGGGTCAGAGCGCAAAGCAATCGGTATGAAGGTAAGTCATAATACGTGACAGAAAATACAGTTATTTATGATGACACATGGTCCCTTAAGAATATACATATATCGATTTGATATTAAATTCATATTGTTGACTTAGTCAACAAAAGTGCAAATCGTATTTTCCGATTAGGAATGGGCGAACTATTCGAAATACAAACTGTTCAGACCGAACTGTTCGAGAAAAGTTCAAATTTTTAAACCATTCGAATCTTATTAAAATTAACTCGAACTTTTTTCTTCTTTCTTCCGTTTGAGTATGTTATGGTTGACCATAATCTTGCCTTGATTAAATGATTGTAACGCTATCTTTGCAATATGGCCAATGTAATCAAACGAAAGCAATCCGGAAGCATCTTGTAAATCTTACGTGTTGAATTATTGATGCGCTGACAAAGCGAAATAAAAAGAGAAATTGAAGATTTTTTCCAACGAGTTCAACTTATTGTGAGCTCAAATCACGTGATTTCTAATGTAGTTAAGAATTATAAAAGAAATGAAAAAATGAAAAGATTTCATTTTTAGATACATAAATTAATTCAGTGTTTTTGCCGATCTATTCGGAATTTTAGTAAACTATCTTCAACCGAACATGAAAAGTTAAGAAATGAATTTTAACTCGCCTTTTTACGGTCGAGCCTGGATCTTTTTGGCCAATCAATGATCTGCGCAATCGCAGTACACAACTAAATACAAGATGTGCGTCGACACTGTCGAACTTTAAACGCAAACACATCCAGGCTCGACCGTAAAAAAGCGAGTTAAAATTCATTTCTTACTATTTAGTAACTCACGGTCAAGAATGTATTAATTGTTTAATGAACAGTTAATTTTGAGTAAAAATGAGTGAAATGATTGAAATAAGAAATTATATTTTTAATAAAATTCTGTATAAACAGTATATAAATTTAACTAATATTGCCCTGGTCTCTCTCCTCCTCCTCCTTCTTCTCCTCCTCCTCCTCCTCCCTCCTCCTCTCTCTCTCCTCTCTCTCTCTCTCTCTCTCTCTCTCTCTGTCTCTGTCTCGTGTTATTTCATCTTATAATATTATAAAAGTTTCCATACTGTCCTTGATTTAGTTTATTATCTAAATCAAGGACATCTCCGAAATTGTGTAAAATTAGGAACGGTCTGTTTCGATTTAGTTCTCTATTTAATTATTGCTTCAAATACAAAATTAAGATTTCTGCTGTTTCCAGACAGTGAAATACTTTTAGATCTTTAGCCTAGTTTCATTGAATGAGAAAAAAGTTGAATATAACCAAAATATGCTAACAATAAGTTAAAAATCGAAATTTGATTCTAGTTCGAATTTGAGTTCGGAACCCAAGGGAAAAGTTTGAGTTTGATTCGAGTTTGCAAATTTAATATTGGTTCGAGAAAAAATTCAGATTCGCGTATCCCTATATATTACCGATATTTATATAATAACAGATAAAAGAAATAAATGGACAAAGATTGACTCAAAATATTAGAGAAAAATATTGACAATGAAACGAAAATGAGAGAAGAAAAACAATAATAACAATTAAGAGAATTTGTCCTACTTTTTGGAAGAAAAATATGAAATATTATAAGCAGTAATATTATAAGCAGTAATAATACCTTGTTTATATCTTGTTACTAATGATAAGTAACATAATTTTTATAATTATAATTATTATTGTTCATAATCTCTTGAATTATAATAAAGAATTATAATAAATACAAAGTGGGCATGGTATAAATTTCAAAAACTAAGAAAAACTTTTAAAAAACTATTAATAAAAATTATTTTAAAAAACTAATAAACTAATAAAAATAAGTAAGAAAGGGGAATAGCAAGAAATATATTTAAAAACTTATATTCTCTAATGTTATGTGTTTATCGATTCTTTTTCATCGCATTGTGAATTGAACGCATCTAGAGTTAATACGGAGAAGCAGAACGATTATATTCCTATCACACGTGTCGCTCGACAAAAAATAGTATAATATTATCACCTAATATCGAATTTGCATCAATATCACGACTTTATCGATAAACATTCGAAATCGATATTTATTCGAGAAAATGTTTTTTTTCTAATTGGAGAGATATAAATGATATCAATCCACTCATGTTACTATCGCGTTACGTTTATTACGGTAATTGTTTTGTAATATCGATATCGATATCGATATTCCACGATTAATATTGATGCAAATGTTGCGACGCGCTCTGATAACTCCGAGGTATTAAATTTTTTAATCAATATTTGCTTATTTTTAGCAGATTCTATTAAAGCTTTTATTTATGTTCAACGATCTCATATGAAATTTGTATTGCTTTTGGAAAAAAACTTCAATAAATATTATCTTATTTTATATTACTTTAAATTTAATATATAACCGTAGAGGCAAATTTTCTAATGAAAATTGTTTATAGTACCATATTATTATAATTCTATATCGTTAATCAAGTTTTGTTGATAGCCAGGAAATTAGATAAAATATTACAAATTAATACATACAATATTTAGAATTTTTATATTTTATTTAAATTGAAAAAATAAGAAGCAAAAATGTCTTAAAATAGATTTAATTAATTTAATATTTTTAATATCAAGGGAAAAAGAGAGAAAAAAAATCTTACGTTTAATTTTAAAATAGTTATTTTTATTTAATATATTTTAGTATTATTAAAAAGGAAACTGTCATGTTATGGAATCATATATCGATTTATCAAATCAAATAGTATAATATGCTTTATAATATATCCTTTGTAAAATCAATTTAATATAATATAATTAATATTATAATGTAATTTATATTATTTTATAAATTAAATAATTACACTCTATTTATAGACTGTATTAAAATATATAAAATATTTTTTGGGAGAAAGCTAAGATCGCATTTCGATATTTCTGTATTATTTCACATTTCTATGTTCTCTTCTGCTTTTGTCTTCATCGGTGAAATGGGTTAACAAGAGTGACCGTTTAGTCATCACGATCTGCGTCGTCAAAATCTCGGCGTATCGCCTACGATCGTTCGCCAAACAATGCGCGTCGCTCATATGACGGATAATAGACCGAGTGTCGTTGAACCTCGAGCTTTCCGAGATGACGCGCGACACACGCGCGAGCGTATTGCTATACCGTGGTTACAGCATTACGAGCGGACTTGGCACGAATTACGCGTTCGACGCGTTTATTATACCGCTCGGAAACGCCTGTCTTAAAGTTCGTCGTCTCGGGACCAGTCACAAGTGACGTCAGCCTGAGCGTCGCGTGAATGCGAGCGAACGAGCGAGCGAATAAGCGAGCGCCAATGTTAACCCTTTGCACTCAGGCGTATCTGCATTACAGTCGTTACGCAGCCCAGTCTGAAAAATATTTATATCTTTGCCAGATGTATGACTCAACGGTTGTATAAATTAAACGTGCAGAAACAAATGAAAATGTTAATTGTATTAACTATTTTGATAATTAATATGCCATTTATTGATGAAATTTCACTTTGGTACAGTTATAGACTAATAATACCAAGTTTTTAAAATTTGGTAAAAAATTGTATTTGAATTATTCGCGCAATTATTATAATTAAAAATTATAATTGAATTATTCACACAAGTGTTATATGTATGCATGGAAATATTAATATAATAATGGAGATCTATAAAGATATCGATATTTTTCGAGGTATTCAGAATTTTTACAATATTAGTAGATTTATATTATGTTAAAATGTAATAGTAAATGTAATAAAAAAATCTAAACTATTAGTGATCTACGTCTAATAGGATAATATCAAAATGTTTACATAAAAATTGTTTAATATACAAAATTTATAATACTAAAAAATTTAGATTATCCCAAACAGAGAGAGAGAGAGAGAGAGAGAGAGAGAGAAATTGGTTCAAACAAATCTCTACCAAGATTTTATAATACCACTGCATATTGAATGAATGTGCGTAAGTTTATGATACCAAATTATTCTGGTTTTACTTGATGAACACCAAACAGCAAGTGCAATGAGACTCACGTCTCACCCGTTTATTAAACAAGCAGCGTAAACACACAGATCATATGCGCAGCCACTTGTGCGCGTTTTGTTATCAAAAATCAGCTTATCTGCTCTATCCGCGGTGTAGCTAATCTCCCACGCTGAATTCCACGGCGTAAAAAGCGAACTGACGATAATAACGACAACGACAACGACGACGACGACGATGACAATGATAACGACGACTTGCAACCGCAGACTCGCGTGCATGTATATCGTCGTCGCACGAATATTTATTTGCGAAACGTATTTATAGAGTATTACGCGGCGCAGGTTGGCAACCTCGTGCACGGTTATGCAATAAATGAGCGAAGGAGCGAAAGGGACACGGCGAGGGCGAGGGGGATAGCGGAGGAAATCGCTCGGAGTGAGCGGCGAGTGCGAGAAGGGAGGGGCAGGGAAGCGAGCGCGCGAGGACAATGAGGAACGATGAAGGAGGGGAGGGACACTACGGTGAGGGAATGAAGAGAGAAGGAAGGAGTAAAATGGCGTGGAAAGAACGGCGCGCGTGCGGTGGGGAGATGGATATATAAAACTGGCGCGTGTTCAGAAAAGAACAGAGAGAGAGAGAGAGAAAGAGAAGCAGAGTCAGAAACTGTAAGGAAAAAATGATAGCAGAGAGGGGATGCATACAAGGACGGAGCATAGTGTAAAGGGTGGGACGACTGTGATGTGAACGTAAGCGGAAAGGGACGAAGGGATGAGATCAGATAATGATGTCAACAGAGAAAGCACGTATAATATATGGGAGAGGAATTTCTGGAGATAAAATCGATGAGATTTTATCCTTCTTCACGTCTACTGTTTTACAAAAGCAAGAGAATGGCGAATGAAGAAAATCAGCTGATGGGATGGAGCAAAATACTTTTTTAAAAAATAATTAAATTTCTGACTAACGTATAAATGTACAAGTTAGGCGATCATATAGTAAATTGGTAATTAATTATTTGTACAATTTTTAATAATAATTTCCTTCACGAAAGTCTTAAATCTGTCATGTTTCTCCATGCTGGATGCCAATATATAAGTCAACTTTAAATTAAAATAACATATTTTGTTTTATTAAATTGAACTGTAACAAATAAAAGATGGTCAATTTTTTAGTTTATTTTAATAGAAGTTAATAATTCTTATATATTTAACAATTTAATTATTAGAAAATTTATATAGCTATCTCAGTTGCCGTCAAGAGAAAAAGTTGATACCGAATACTTAAGAAAATGTTGTCTTTGTCTTTCAGTTTGTCATTTTCGTTAGCAAATTTCCCATATCTTAAAAAAACGAAAATTATAGTAAAAACTCTATCCGTCACCAAATTCCCAAATTACGCGAACCGCGTTTCCTATGTAGGAAACACGATACGCGCATGCATTTAGGTAGCACGCCAGTGACCTTAACAAGGCGCACTAATAAAGCAAACGCGTCGCACGAGTCGAGATCGGAAAGCGCGCGCTACGCGCTCGTGATCCAGCCGGCGCGGCTTTCGGTCGTTTCCGTTGACGATCGGCCCTCGCCGGCAACGTACGCCGGCGTTCGGGAATCTCCGTAACGCGCGGGGGCGGTGGGGGCCGTGGCGCTGACGGTGCGGAAAGAGGGGGCGGAGGGAGCAAAGGGTGAGGCACTCGGCCATCATCAGTGGAGGCGCGCAGTTCAGTGACCCGCCGCATCGTCGCACGATGAAGGGGGGCCGCGGGGAGTTCTGACATATTGTGAGATGCCAGCTCGCTAACGCCGGTCCTCGAAAAACACCTCATTCCGTCTCACTCCCTCTCTTTCTGTCGTTGTCTCCTTTCTCTCCTTCCTTTGATTCTTATTCTGTCTCTGTTCTTCTCGCTGACATTTTCCCTCTCTTTCTCTCTCCTTTCTCTCTCTCGCGCGCGGGCGTACACACACTCTCTCTCCTTCCTCGTCCGACACGTTGCCGCCGCCTTGGCTCGTCAAACCCCCAAAATATTCGTATCGCCAGTCGTGGACTTTCCGCGAGTTTTTCCGGCCGCACGCGCGACCAACGAGGTCGGTGTTCTCCTCGCGAGAAAAAGAGAAAAGTGAGAAGGAAGACAAGGAGAAAGAAAGAGAGCGCGCGGTCGCGCCGCGTGTTCGTTCTCCGCTCGCGGTCATACACGCTTCGGATGCCTCCCGAAATTCTCGATTGATCAAAGAAATCTGAGGAGTGTGGCCGCGAGTGTTCCCACGCCGATTGCGTATTAACATTACGCGGACATTTTCTCGCTTTCCCCTTTCCGTTCACTCCGTCCTCTATTTATCACCAGACAGTTTCTCTGACACCCTCCGAGATTTCCTCATCGTCTCCTCGTCTGGATGCGCGGGCGTTGAACGGAAGTCCGTCGCGTCCGTAAGAGTGAATCGTCTTATCGACGAGAATCAATTCCCGTGCTCGTCTTTTCTCGCTTACCGTCTCAACGCCAACCTTCCGTTTTGTTCGTCGCGCGAAAATCGTCTCGCGGATTCGCGCGAGTGGCATACGATTGTACTGTGTGTACATGTGAAACATATGCAACGCGGAGTGTGCGATCGAGCGCGGCTGGAAAGTCTCCAGATGGAAAATCGCGAAGAGGAGCGCGTACACGCACGATTCGTGATTTACACGCTATTCGTGTCGCGCGACTACACGGTGGACAAAATCGCTCGTATCCGTGTGGATGAGATCCTGAAGAAAATAATATTTCACTTGGCGATGGGAAGTTCAACATTATTTACGAATTATGTACATAATAATGGAAATAACGTCAAGTTATTTGCACTTCATATTTCGTTGATCGAGTGTGGAATAACGTGCACAAATTCTTATCTCTGAATCTCCTAGAAATTTTACTTTTGAACTCTTGTTTGCCTCTCTTTTGGATTAATTATTATCAAGCTTTAGCATTTTACATAATGGTTCGGAAAACAATTTTTTTAATGACTTTTATATAATGCTTGTTCAGAAAGTTACTTAAAAAATAAAAAATATTCCGTCCCGGTAAAGTTACATTGCAATAATTTCCGCGGAAGAGATGCATGTAATATACTTACAGGAAGGTTTTATTTTTGTACGAGGTGCTACGTTGCGTCTTTTTATAAACTCGATTTGGTAGAGCTTATTATGAGCAAACGAGGCAACTGTAGGAAAATGAGGAAAATTGAAATGACGAAAATGAATTAGGAATACAGATAGCAGAATGTAGACTATTTTTATATAATAAGACTTTTTGTTTGCGAGACACGACGTTTTGTTAAATATTGATAGTAGCAATCTGAATAAAATTTTGAAAAATAGATTTTGAAAAATAGACGAGTTGTAATATGAGCATTGCGTAAAATGTAATAAACCTACAGTTGAAATCTGAAAAAGAATCAGAATAAAATCGCCGCGTAAGAAAAATCGAACAAAAGTGCACTTTACAAACAAGGATTTTTGTAGTAAATGACGAAATAAATAAAAGAAAGCTTCGATGTGTACGTATAATCTTCAATATATGTTCGCTTTGTTTACCGATATTTATGATACGTATTATTTTTCTTTAACTTCTCGCTCGTACAAAGCTTGACTGTTATATTATTCGTTAAAAGAACACTTTTTTTTACAACGTTAGTCACCTTTATCATTGTAGAAAAGGAGATTAACGAAGCGAACCGGAGATAACGAAGCAAGACAATAATAATATAATATAAAGTGATTTCAAATGCAATATAAAAGGTCTTTTTTGCAAAATCGCGGATATTACATTAGAACAAATATAAAACTTAAATTATGTTCCATTTCACTAGTCATTCCATTTTATCAGATGTAACAAGTATCAAAGTTCTCATACGAATACATTCTAGTTCTACACGGCCAGTGATTTGTCACGTATCAATGTACAACTGCAACGACTGCATCAATAAGTTGCGACAATACATCGGCGTAGCATAAAGAGAAAACGACCGCTTGAATTTCGGGAGTTCCGGGTATAGCGCCTGTCCGCCGTTGCTGGTGCACGCTGCGCTCTCCGCATGACGCACGTCGAAGATGCGAGCGTGCCGGGTGACTGTACTCTGGGTTCATCGTTCTCGGTTATGTAATGTTCGGCCGCGTATGTATGGTGCAAGCGCCTCGATGTTCTGCTCGTGGCGCTAGAGTTGCCGGACGAGAGAAGCGCACTCGGGCGATATACCCAGACAGGAGACCGGCCGCGCACCGAATCCTCGTTTCCGTGCACGCACACGCGCACGTGCGAGTAATCACGTCTCCCTGCCACCCTGTCCACCCTTTTTCGCCGTACGAAACAGCTTTTGCATCGGACTTTTTCTGCTCGCCTGTCACCGAGATGCTCCGAATTTCTTGACAACCTTTCGACCTTCAACCAATTCAGTTTTTCGGAAAGTTTTCGAAAAGATAACGTGTAATCACGAGTGAAAAGTTTCGCTTTTAGATCCCTCCTGTTTTGTGAGTGATATGTGTCTTTTAATAACACACGAGATACAAAAATTTACGAATTTATTCTTTGATAAATTATAAGAATAAAAGTTAGCAAAAATTACGATTTTGAATTTTAATCACTAGGTTTATGAAAGAAGAGTCCCCCAGCTTATGAATTCAATACAAATATATGTCGTATCGTGCAGTTCATACCAGTGTTTACTAGAAAATATCGAATTAAATTCCGATAGCACAGTATGTTGAATGCCATTATCTTCGTCGATAAGAGAATGAAGAATTTGATTGAACCCGTAACAGAGATAAAGAAAACTATATATTTTGAGGCTCATAAATTTGTTTAAAAACTTGATTTTTTACAAAATAAAATTTAATGAAGTATTCCATGAATTCTCTTGATGTAGAATTTATCGAGTTACTTCTTTCATAATAATGTTTTTATACTTAAAAAATATATTAAAAAATAATTTACGCTAATTTAGCAATAAATACAATTCCGTGTAAAAATTAATATTATTCAAGAATAATAAATTTGATCTTCAAAATATTTTTCAAAATATCATTTTTGTATTTTATAATTCCAATTTTCTAAATACCATTATTACCATATTTAAGAATTAAAAAGACGCATTTCAAAGAAGTATTTCGAGAGCGGCTACGTACTCTTGTGCAATACTCCACATAAGGCATATTGTGAAAATAAATGGTGTGCATTTAAGACAAAGACTAATTAAAGACTAATTAAGGACGTCCATACCACGGACGATAGATTTTGATCGTAATCACGCGCGCGGATCTTCAGGATCAAGCCGGCATTGCCCCCACGATAGAGCGTAAATGAAACCAGTAAGAAAGATTTGTAAATGGAGGGAAGTCTGTCAGGATTTGGCGGGCCTACGTGGGGTGCGGACAGTACGAGTCCTCAACCGACGGAAAGATCGAGATCGAGGGAGAGATCCGCGCAGCCTCCCTCTGGGCGCACCGGCAGCGCGATCCTCGACGATCGTAGATTGCAGGCTAATTCGATACGAGGTAGAGCATTAAAAAAAAAACGAAAATAAGAGACTCGAGTTATAAACAGATTAAAACTTATAACACAATTTCGATTATTTATTTATTTAATTCGTCCAGTGAGAGATTAATATGATTAATCTTTTGAGTGCACAGGGGATCATTCCGACCCCACATTTTTTGGTAAAAATAACGAATTATTTTCGCGCAGTTTTGACTTCAACCACGTTTTTCGGTAACTGAAAATTTTTCTCAAAAATCTAACTGTGTGGTCTTAAGTTAAGTAACTTGTCACAAAAACGTTTACATTTTGTTCCAAAAAAGTGCATAGTTTTCGAGATATTTTAAGCGAAAATTGAGGTTAATTCGACCCCATATGCACTTTAAAATTCACTAAAGATGTGCACTCGAAGAATTAATATCTAATATAAGGGACAGAATTATATATCATACGACAGACAGAAAATTATATATTTGTCTTGATTATAATCTATTTTAATTCTAGAACTTAAATTATAATTTAACTATATAAATTTAACTTTGTTTTAATTTAAGGATTTTAATTTCTATGTCATATTATTTACAAATTTGTTTCTCAAAAATGCTTTATAATACATTCTTAATGAAGGATTCACAATATATTGGTAAATAAAGAATTAAATTTTACAATAATTTAATGGGAATATTTAAAATGAAGAAATTCGAGATGCATGTAATGAAAAAGACAGAGAGAAGGAAATAACTTGTTTGTTAGTATACGTCACTGCATATACGAATAATAAGTCTTGAAAAAACCAAGTTCTGGAAATAAAAGTAAAAGAGTTATATAAGCGAAAGAAGATTTTGCAAGATATCTTAATAGGAGCTTATAATTAAGGTATTCGTTTCTTTTATGGTTGCAGCCCAGATCGAGATAATCCCGTGCAAGGTATGCGGGGACAAGAGCAGCGGCGTGCATTACGGCGTGATCACCTGCGAGGGCTGCAAGGGCTTCTTCAGGCGGTCACAGTCATCGGTCGTCAACTATCAATGTCCGCGGAACAAGAATTGTGTGGTCGACCGTGTAAACAGAAACCGGTGCCAGTTCTGTCGGTTGCAAAAGTGCCTACGCCTCGGCATGTCAAGAGATGGTGAGTGCTTTCGACTACTCCAACCTTTCGTCACCTTCTTTCAGAAGAGACGAATCGCTCTTGTCATTCGGTAGGATTCTCGAAATGGAAAAATATTGAGCTTTATATCTTCGTCATATTATTCTCGTGTTAGGAAAGTACATGATTCATATCTATATTGTCTTTCTTGGATTTTGTATACAAAATTTTGTATACAAAAATTACTTTTGCACCATAAGTTCATAGCATTACAGTATTTATAAGTATATGATAAAATTATGGATGTTTTTTTTTTTATAAGAAAATTAATAAGTAGAAAACTAATCGTATAATTATAGCCAGGAAACTTAATCAAATCTTAAAATGATAACGACTAAAATAGTATATCAGACATGTATTATTTTATATAATTTTCACATTCGCACGATCAGTGCGGAATAGCGAATAGTTCAGCGTCACACAAAAAATTCTTTAAACAGTTTCTTTGTTCGAAGAACTATCTCGCGAACGCACTCAAATCGATGTCCGATATTTATTCGATACAGATAATAAAGCAATATAAATGAATGATGCAACATCGAAGAATTAGAATAAAATTTATTTGACATGATTAATGTTTTGTTTAACACAAAATATTACACCTACTTTTATTTACTTAAAAATAATTAAAAAATAATTAAGAAACTACTTGGATCTCTTTCGAAAAATTTAACAACTAAATCTAATTCACTCAGGACTTAAATAATAATATTGCATTATCTGAAATAGTCTGAAATCTTTTTTAACTGAAGATTATCATTTTTCATAATAATCACTGAATAAAAATATAAAACCGGTTGAAATTAAAATTACGAAGTAATTACGTTAAAATATGAAGTTAAAAGCGTTACATGAACGGTTTATTTCGAAAGGAATTATAAAATTATTGTCAATCGAGTTTCTTTTAAAGTAAAATATGATTTAAATTTCTTACTGAAAAGTGAATTAAATTAAAATTAAATAAATATTTGCTACCTCTTGTAATAAAATTTAATAAAATTTAATAAATAGATTTTGATGGAATCATAATAATCACAAATATGGCAGATGAATGAATTTATCTCAACAATTTTAAGAATAATGGATTCAGCTAACTGTTGAAGAATGACCATATTAGAAATGACACATATGATTGTATTGTATAAATTTGTATATTAAGTTTATAACAATTTTTTGCAATAATAGCAACAGATAAAACTAAAATGTTATCTTTTGGCCTTTAAATTGTTGACAAATTAAACAATGAGTATGTCAGGAAATGATTAAGCCTTAATTGCGTGAATGATGCGAAATCGATTATTTCGCACGAAAAGTGAAAGAAACGTCAGCGAATGACGAAGGCAACTACATGTGTACCGATTGCAACAAGACGCTACGCGTGCCAACCGGGGTGCACGACCCCTTATCAGAATCCGTCTCTCCTCCTCGCGGCGAGTCATCGCTACACTTTATCGGAGCGAGCTACGAACTGTCTTCGGTGCGTTAAACCGCTGCTGTCCAAAGCCTATTCTCGAAGACGGCTGCGATATTAATAGACAAGGCCGTGAAGACGAAATGAGAGACGGAAGATACCTCGTGGGTGAACGGATAAAGCCTATCGGGACGAAGCCGATCGAATACATGATGAGCGAGATAGTAGTCTTAAATCCAAATAAAATCCCATATTGTTGATACTTTTATATTGTCAATGAGCTTTTTTAAAATTTAAATACCAATAAGAGTGACATGCGTGTAACTCGGGGTAATTAAAATATTTTTATATTATTATAATTATACATTTTTTATACATATAATAATAGGAATTTTAATATATCATTGGGAGGAGAATTTAATATTAATTAATATATTTTCTATACGGAGAATTTTATTTTTATTTATGTGAAATTATCTTATCTGGAAATCTTTTAAACTAAATATTACCACTTTTCATAATAATCGAATAAAAATATAAAACAAGTTAAAATTAAAATTATAACGTTATGAACGGTTTATTTTGGAAGGAGTCATCAAATTATTGTTAATCTAGTTTCTTTTAAAGTAAAATGCGACAAGTAAAATATGATTTAAATTTCTTACTGAAAAGTAAATTAAATTAAAATTAAAGGAACGTCTGCTACTAAAATTTGCTCTCTTACAATAAAATTTAATAAATAGATTAATATATTCTATTTAATAAATTTAATAAATAGATTTATTAACTAGAAAATTTAATAAAATTGAATAAATAGATTTGAATAGAATCATAGTAGTATAAATATGACAGATGAATGAATTTTTATCTCAAAAGTTTTTTATCATAGATTAGAATAATGGATTCAGCTAACTCTTAAAGAACGAACGTTTTAAAAATGACACATATAATTATATTGTATGAATTTGTCAAGTATCAAGTTTATGGCAATCTTTTTGCAATGATAGCAAACAACAGATAAAACTGAAATTTTATAATAACTGATTTTACTGAAACTAATAACTGATTGGTTAATAAAATGGTAATTTCACTCATTACGTTATGATATATCGAGTGGATAAGTGTTCACATGGAGATATATCCGCATCGGTTGTACACGCGGGCATGCATCGAGAAGACGATGAACCGGATTCTTATCAATATACACGAATACAGTAATACATTATTGACATATCGTGCGATTATCGCGACAGATACATACAGTTCTAAGATATACAAAAGCCGGATTTTATTTCTCATTGTGTTATTAATTGGTTGACAGAAATTATCCTAATTACATACATATTCTTTAGAATGTTATTAAAATGTAAAAGGATAATTAATTAAACGTTACTTTATAATTAATATAGAACATATCTCCGCATAATAAAAATAGATATACCAATTAAATTTTTCAATAATATAATTAACACAAAATGAAAAAATAAACATTATAATTTAAAATTTTTGCACGAGATTTTGTTTTTAGATACTGTCGAAAACACTGTTTCTCATCTTCTTCCATACATTTAAATTATTTCTTTTCCTTTTCAATATGAAACACAAACAATATCTCTTTTTCAATATGAAACACAAACAATATATATAATCACTGATTAAGCAAATTTATTTCGTTTTTTTATCTCATGTTGCTGAGCTTCTTTACATCGCTCGGCAAATAAATCTGATCTGGCTCGCAGAGGTGCGGCATAAATTTTATATGCGCCGGTTATTTTTGTTGCTTTGTGATTGTTACTTCCGCGAATCTAAATCGAGCGAGTTGAACGATCAAAGATTTTAGAAATGTCGCAAATTATATTCAATGTTGTAGTATTATATATAGAAAATTGTTAATAAAAAAAGCTGAATTATAAATTATTAATAATGCAAATAAAATATTATAATTAATAAAAAATATTTCAATATCGAATTGGTGCTAATTGTGTCTCTATTATAAATTCAGATTTGTGTGTAGTTATACTATTTCAATTTAGAGTTTTACATTTCAGTCACGTCTCAAAATTTAATAAAAGTTAAATTACTAATAGTTAATAAATTAATAAATATTAATAATTAATAAATATATTAATAATATTACTTTATCTAACTAATAATAACTTGAAAATTACATACAATTATATTTTCTTGTTTTATATTATTTTTTTCCGTACGTTACTTCTATAGTTTTACATATAATATAATTATTGTTCTATATTTCTATACTATAATTATTCAATAATTTACATTACATATTCCATTAATTCTATTAATTATGTGTGTTTTTTAACTATATTTCATTTTTTTACTTTTATAATGAATAACAGTGTATTGAACGAATAAAATGAACATCTTGCCATTTCATACGGGTCGAATAATATTTAGTCGTGATATTTGTACAACCACAATTTCCTGCATTTCGGTGACCAATTATCAAATGCGGTTTTTTATCTAGCTACGAATAAATAACATTGCACGATTTACATTCAAGCCTTATCCGTTAAAAACATTCGTACAAGGACATAATAAATAGATAATATAATCAGTAGAATGTATATAATTGTATAATTTACTTTACATAATTATATATTTTAAATATATATAATTATATATATTTTAAATATACATAATTATGTATATTTTAAATATACATAATTTAAAAGTTATTATTATAATTCGGCATTGCCGTTGAGGATACTGATCATAACGATATGAAGTCACACTTGATTTTAGTATAGAATTATTTATAATAGTTGCGAAATTGTTGATAATTAATTTAACTTAATAGCACATTTCACGCGAAAAAATATATGTGTACTGAATTATTTATAATAGTTGCAAAATTTTTGATAATTAATTAAATTTAATAGCACATTTTACACGAAGAAATATATGTGTACTAAATTAATATAAAAATGTTATTTATTATAGTAATACATTTCTTCATTGCTTTATCAGTACTTGAAATAAGATAATATAAATTAAGATTAAGTCTTTACTAAGATTAAGTCTTCCTAAGAGATTAACCTACTTGATTAAAATTTTTTATGCATTTTGAAAAGAAAATTATATAATTTAAATATATAATTTAGGTTAAATTTTTTAATTTTAACTTTTATTATTAATAGTACATGCATTTAAAATAAATTTTAAAAAATAATTAAAACATTTATATGTCGCAAATACATATCGGCGATAATTAATTAAATACGGTTTAATTAATTAAATTTAAATAATCGAAATTTAATTAATTAAAACTTTATTTACTAGATATGTATTTTATTGTTTTCATTATTACTGACGCATTGTCTTCGTATCGTATGCACGCAAAATTTATACTAAAATTATGCCATCTTCAATTATGACGATGCTGAAAAAGACTTGGTGATATCTTTTTACAGTTTTCTTTTAAAAAATAAAAACTCGAAAGAATTAAACTAGGACTCATTGTCAGTAACGGGATCTTGGCGCGCATTTCAGATTCAATATCACTTTATTTACCTTCCGATGCGATAAGCTGGAAATACATCGTTTATACTCACATATGAGTGCGCGCGCGCGCGTACACAGAATGCCAGAAAGTGCATCGTAAGCTACCGGTTGGTGCATACTCTTCCTGTTGCCATCTCCGTCTCTGTCTCCTTCCTTTTCTGTCCGTCTCGTTTTCTCATTCATGCTTTATCCGCGTTCGGTCGATCACCCTCTGCTTCCTTCCTCTTCTCCTCGCCATGCCTCCACATGATAGCTGTTCGGTTAGCCGCTGACATGGCTATCCCCCTTATCAACCCCTCGGCCTTCCCTCCCTTCTCCTCTTGTCATTCGAGCCTTCTACCACCCTTGTGATATGTACACGCGTGACTATATGTATGTAACAAGTGTGTAACTGAATAAACCGAGAAATTAATACTGCAATACAGACAGAGGGACCGACAAACTTGTTTTAATCTGGTTAAATTAACAAATAAGTAATCGCTTTGCTTTTTTCAAGCAACAGTAATTTTTAAATCACATAATTAATAGGAAATATGTTACATCAAACTTATTTATTTTGAAAAGGAAATAGTCTAAAAGAAAATTTTCTAATTAAAAGGTTATGATTAAAAATTTTACTTTTAAAGAATATTTAGATTTATATAATTTACATAGTGTGTTGTAATAAATAAATTTATATATATAAATATATATGTATATATATGTATATATGTATATATGTATATGCATAATTTACATTTTTGTAATATAAATTTGACCTTCGTATTCATTAAATTTAGGATCAAAACAAGTGGGAATGTGGGAATTGTTTCTTGTTAATTAAAAATTTGACTTGTTCTACGATTTTGAGTGTAATTTTGAACTAGTTTTGAATTTGAATTTTGAAAAGAAATTAAATCTACATTAATCAGAAACATTAATCACAAATTCTTCAAAGACAGATTACAGATTTGCAGATAGGTAATCTTGCAATCAAAATTCCTATGAATGTAAAATATCAGTACTATCTACCGAAAAAGGTTTATAGATTTGGAGGTTAAAATTATCTCTCATCAATGTGTATTGTAGAGGATGATCAGTGAAACCATGATTCTCAGTTATCGTCGATTAAATGCGATAGTGACATATAAGGTGATATATTAATACAATCCATACAATAAAATTCTTCATCGAATAAATTACATTTTTTTTCTAATATTCATAACCATTTTTTAATTTTAATAAGTTTTATTATTTATATATACTTTTATTATTTATATATTTAGTATTAAATATTCTGATAAATAAAACATTTTTAAAAAATTAAATTTTCTTAAATTTTAAGAAAATTATCTAAACAAGATTCGCTTGAAATTAATTAAAGGAAAGGGTTTTTTAATTTATTCGACAAACTCCTAATTTTTAATTGCTACTGAAAAAATGATTGATGACAACTAAAATTTTTATTATGGAAAAATCAAACTCCAAAAAGCGTTCAAAAAACCAATACACAATATGTGCGTAAAGTTACAGATACTCTGAGTAACGTGTCACGCTTTCGGGACTGAACAAACATGCGTTTGTCCGAGCTATAGTTCGTGCGTGTGACGTCATCGGGTGGGTGCGTCGCGACCAGACGATGATAGCGTCGCCGAAGAAGACGAGGAGGACGCGGCGAGGCTCTTCCGCGTTCCTCGCCGAGCCTTCTTCGTCGCGAGGAAGGGACCGACCGGTCGGCCAAGCGGCCGCCGCTATGCCGCCCCGGTGCGGTGGGAGGAGGATCGCGTGCTACTTGATCTCGATCAATTCACGGAACACTCGATAGATTTTATCGTCTCGCGATGAATGGTCGTGTCGATGATCGCTTCTAAATTTAAACTCTATAATTGTTTTTAATTATCAATAAAAAAATTCGTGAAAATGAAGAGAGAGAGAGAGAGAAAGAGAGAAAAAAAGAAGGAAGAGAAGAAGAGAAGAAAAGAGAAACGGTGAGACTATCAAAAAAGACGATTTGGCACTATTTGATTATACATACTTCGTCTTCTCTGAAAACTGTGTTACAAATCAAAATGAAATAAAATGAAATAAAAATGAAGTCGTCCCGTATTACATTATATAATAAATAATGTAACTTTAATAAATGTGAGGTAGAATCGATATTTGCAAGATTGTGGTAAGAAATTCATGCACATAAGGCTATCTCTATAAAGTACAAAGAATTAAACCGTGCATTATTTTGTGCAGAATTCTTAGACTCCTAATATGAAAATTTTACTCTCTCGTTTTTTTTAAACTTTGACTAATTTAAAGTTTAAAAAAAAATGGAAGAAAAAATTCGATTTTATCGCCATTTTGTTGAGATAAACAATTTTGCGATATGTAGAAAAGTAGATAATAAAAAAATAGGCGCTTTTTGAAAAAAAACTTTTTCAGTATGTTTTAATCTAAATACGACAATTTAATCGTACACTTTAAAATTACATCCAAATAAATGATATTTTAAATATTGATCCAATTTTTTTGATCCGATATAATCTCGATAAAATTTTTGGTCTTGTTCAAAGCCGTTAAATTTGGGCGCATGTCGAAGAAACAACGGGAGAAGGTCGAAGATGAAGTCAGATTCCATAGAGCGCAAATGAGGGCGGCTTCGGAGACGGCGCCGGACAGCAGCGTATTCGAACATCAGACGCCGAGCAGTTCGGATCAACATCATCCTTATAATGGCGGGTAAGTAGTGGCTAGAAGTTTATATCGAAATAGAAGACCGTTATCAATTAAAATTTCTATATATTTCTTCGAGAAATACCCTGTATCTTTTTTATATTAAAGTATTATATTATAGTATTTTATTCGTAGTACTCTCTACATAGAAAATCTATAACTTATAAAAAGCACACACGGCAACCTTAATGTAACTCATTGTCGCACTACGAGGTTAAATATAGAAAAACATGTTCCTCCTACTTCTTTCCGATTAACTTGCGTTTCTCGTAAACGGACGCAACTCACGCGGACTTATTTATTTGTCCACGACAGGTACACGTACGGCGGTAGCGAATACGCGTCGTCAGGTCCCGGCACCGGCGGTTACACGAATTACAATCATCAGGCGATGACGAATTACGAGCTTAGTGCCGATTACGTGGACAGCACGACGACCTACGACCCTAGACCGACGCAGACGCAGGTCGCAGACACTGTCGCGCCCGACACACCCTCGGCCGTCACCGCGACCGGGGTGCTTCCCAGCGTGGTCACTACCGGTAAGTAGTGCTTTATTCGCAATTTCTGGTACACATGAACTCATTAATCCCAGCGCGATGCGTTAACACACATTATCAAGTAAAATATAGTCATATCATGACATATTGATTGATATCCTGAGAAAAAAGTTGTTGATACCATTAAATATGTTTAGTAGATAGTATTTCTTTAGTTCTTTATAAATACATACATTTTTTAGTTAAACATGTGTCATTTATCGAGACATTTTTTTTTGAATTAATAAATATTTGCTTGACAGTCCGCATAATAAGTTGAATCAAGAAATATATTTTTTATTTGACACTTTTTTCTTGGAATAAGACATATAATTAGTAATACAGAAGACAGAAAGATAGATAGAATCCCGTAATAGAGTTAAAGTTAATTTTTCTTTATCCTCAAGGGACAATAAAGAACAAGAAAGAAAATATTGTACAATCCGAAATACTTATGTAAATAGTTTCTCAAAATTATCATCATTTTCTTAATCATCAAATCTGAATAAAGCTACGATATAGTGGTGTGTGCGCGCACGCGCAGAGTGTCCCATTTTAATTTTCACATCGAAATATCTCGAAAAAGTGATGGAATTTACAAGAAAATACATAAAGATAACATTTTTTAAGGTTTCAAGTGAACGATTCGATTCGCTAATGGATTTTTCGATTTGCGGCCCATTTTAGACCCAATCAAGCATAGATCGAATTTTTTAAATGCAGACTCGCTTTTTTATTGTAGATTTTGGTTTTACGTCAAAAAATAGCTTTTGTCTTTTGCGTTTTTTTCCGCTCAACCCTCTTCTTCAGGTCCAAAATATTGAAAGTTAAGGACCAATCAGGCCCAGGTCAATTTTTTAAAATGGAAATCCCCTTTTTTATTGCAGATCAGACTTAATGTATATTTGGAAAATAACGACGGACACTTTGAACATTTGACGTAGAGCAATAGGTCCGACTTTGCCTTCATCGGCTAGATCAGACCTTGCTTTCATTAGCCGAATCGTAGATAAATTTTGCCTTAGTTGGATGAATTAATCACGTAGCTTGCCTTAGTTAGGGATAATAATTAGATCTTATCTTTATGGGTTGAATCATCCATAAATTCTGCCTTGTTATTGGAGTGTCTTTATTGTTTTTAATAACTTTTGATT